>CM076580.1:176496744-176587757 GCA_034641835.2 Pinus albicaulis
GTCTAACTCTAGATCTACCAAGAGCCAAGAGAGATCAAATGTCTTGATATGCAAATTTCATTGATCCCTCACATCAGGAAATAGATCTAAACTAATTATTTAATACAATTATTTACTAAACTATAAAAACAACCCATGGTATTGACTCATGGTATTCATGCGGAATGTGGTTTATCTAAAGGGGGAAATTAAAATTGCATAACTCTGGATCTACCAAGAGCCAAGAGGGATCAAATGTCTTGATATGAAAACCCTGTTGATCCCTTTCATCAATAATATAGATCTAAACTAATTATTTAATAAAATTATTTTTTAATGTTTATAATCATTATTCTTTTAAAAATTCACTTAATAAAATGAATCTAAATTTTTATACATCCAAATATACATAGTTTTTCTTATTCTATATTATTTTTGTTACAACTATTTTATTATTCCAAAAATACTTGATTTTTTATGTTATATATTATTTATGTTATAATTGTTTTATTATTGATGAGTAGTATTTCTTAATATCTAAAAAATTAAATTAATAATGACTTTTTTTTTAAGTATGCGATCTTTTTAAATTTCCAAATTATTTTACAAGACATGATTTATCTTGAGCAATAACGATGAATGTTTATAATTCTCATTTCTTAAACAACACTAAATTTACCTTTAATTACTTAATTGTAATAGTTTGTAACTACATACATACTCTTTCTTCCATTCAAAAAAAACTATATACATATCTTTAATTACCTAATTTTAGCTTAAAAAATCTTACATGTTTTTAACTTTATAATCATAAAAAATTTTCATATTATATGATGTCAAACTTACTCAACTTTTTATTCTGAAATTTTAAACAATGCTTCTCACTACATAATTTTAGCTTTTATAAAAAAAAAAAAAAAAAAAATTTCAATTCCAAGCAAAACTTACAAAAGAAAAAACCCACTTAGTCTTTATTGTAGATTATACTTTTACAAAATTGACACTATGTGATTAACAATAGAGTAAGTTGAAACAACTTTAAGGGTTTTTTTTTACAATTTTTATCAGAACCTTTCCCTCCATCCAATATATAATGTAGAGTCTTCTTAAGAGAGAGTATATTCTAGTTTATAACTTATCCACAATCAAAGGAAATGGCTAGGGATTTCACAAGTTATTAGTTTATAACTTGATCTATAATAAAAGAAAATGGCTAGGGATGTCACAAGTTATCATTCACACAATGATGTATTGATGTTCTTACTTGAAATGGATCCTATTAGATGCATGGTGGCTAGAGACACTAAAAAATTCAAAATATATATATGTTACGACATCCATATTGTCTACAAACCATCCAAATTTCCCATCTTATACAACAATTTCTAACAATAACCACTCAATTTACTCTCCAATTTTTGAAACCCTCGCCCATGCTGGGGAGATCACACTGTAAAATCAAATGTCCCTCTAGTTTTTTTAAAGGGTTCATAAACAAAACAGACAACAAGAAAGTCAATATTGTGGTATGATAACTGATTTTTGAATGATTGTGACAGCCAAAACGTCACATTAGCTCACATAATATATATAATGCTATAAGGATCTAAGATGATAACAAAGTTTTGAATCATGATAACTCAGTGAAAACCAAAACTAAGTTGTAGTCACAAGCAAAAAATCACAACTCATAGAATATATCCAAGGTTGCAATGAACCTCATACATTATGATGGACCTCATGGGAATTTTAGTGCACATAGAACACTACCCGAATAATTCTATACTCTTGATCAATTTAGAATAACCTAGGATGTGTAAAATATTTTAATAAGATAAACAAAATAGACACCAAGAGAGTCAATATTGTGGTATAATAACTGATTTTTGAATCATTGTGACAAAAAAAACATCACATTAGCTCATATAATATAAATAATGCTATAAGGATCTAAGATGATAACAAAGTTTTGAATCATGATAAGTAGGTGAAAACCAAAACTAAGTTGTAGCCACAAGAAAAAAACAAAAAAATTCACAGAATATATCCAAGGTTGCAATGAACCCCATACATTGTGATGGACCTTATGGGAATTTTAGTGCACATAGAACACCACCCTAATAATTATATACTCTTGATCAATTTAGAATAACCTAGAATGTGTAAAATATTTTAATAAGAAACTAGATTTGTAATTATGAAATATAAAACTATAACTTAAATTTGTGAATTTACTTTGTATTTTTTTTCTTATGTACATAGAGAAAGAATAAACCAAGTTTGGAGTTAATAAAATAGAGCATAACATAAAGAACAATATCTCCTTCCAATGTCTCCATATTAAAATGACATTCACTTTCTGTATATCAAGACTATTGTTCTTCATATACAATTTCTGATAAGCATGCAATTGGCGCTCAGATATGTAGATGAACTTGAGATAAACTCTATTTTTGTTAACAAAAATTCTCTTCATTTACATCTATGCTAGATAGATTGTACTTGAATGTATTTAAAATATGTTATTTGAGTTACGCGCTAGATTATTAATCAGCAAAGGATTTTCACCCTCAATTTCCTATTTCAATATCTATAACAAAATTTGTATAGATGTGAACATATTATCTTGGTTTACATATATGTTTTCGCCCCAAATTGCCTATTTCAAAATCTATAACAAAATTATCCCCGATCGGGGTGCCAACAAAGGGAGGATGGCAGCATGACAATGCCACACATTGGGGCTTGTCAGTTGACCATCATGCATTAGAATTATACTGCGCGGTGGTAATCAATCTCGCACGCGCCTTAGTAAATGATCACGATGCAAGCTGTTCCAATTCATAAATTCACAACAAATAATGGGAAGGTACGTCGGCTGTGGGGTAGGAGAATGAATATGGTAAGTTCTCAATGTTGTAAAACATTATTTCAAACAACAGCTGCAATTCAGACAAGAGCAATGATAGAGGACTTGCAGGAACAAGAAGCTCAACATAGCGGGTAGAGGATTTATAGGTATGTACTGGTCCTCATCACTCTATTTTCAAAATTAGGTTTTCCTGTTAGCATTCTGACAATGAAAGGAGGATTTTTTACAGGTTCTACAAAAAATTTGTCGTTCCCAGTTACCTTTTTCTTTTTTTATGGTTTGCATGTAATGGTAGAGGGGGTTCATTTGAAAATACAACCCTGCTTTCGTAGCCCTGCTCATCCTCCTTACCTGTATCTCAGTAATGTCAAATTGCATGGGTTAAGTCTGTGCTTTTCTTATGATTATGAAAGTATGGTCCTCTATAATCCTCCTGGCCCGCATTTCTAGCACCTCAGCTATGTCAATTCGAATGGGTTAAATCTGTGCTTTTCAAAGTCTATTGAATGTTTGCTCTGGAATTCTTTTATCTTGGTTTCGAATGGTCTGGTTAAGTTTCTTCTTTGTATTCAAAAGCTCCCGAAATAATTGGCCTCCGGGTATCAGAAGCTTAAGGGTAGAGTTGGTTGCTGGTAATTTAGTGTCCTTTGCCATTCTAGCCTTTTCATGCACTATCTAAGTGTCTCAGACTACATTAGGAAATATCGTTGTTTAATTTATATTCCTGCATCTCGAAAGGGAGGTCTTTACAAACTCGGATTTACTCTACTCTTAAGTCTCAATTTCTTTGGGTTAGTCCAAATTTCCGTGGCACTGCATTTACTTTATTTTATCTCGAGAAAACCGTACTACTGTTAATTCAACAGTGGAAGCCATTCGGAAATGAGAGGGAAAAGTTTGTTAATTTTCAAAATATTGCAACGCGCAATCCATATTTCAATGCTCAGGTAAAAGAGAATCATATGGAGTTTACTATTGAACATAAGTTTCACATAATTGTCACCTTTCGCTATACAGGGTCTTTGTCTTTCATAAAATGAGACAGTCTCTGTCGGGGCATAATGACAAAAGGCAAAGGGCAGAAGCTACAACCACCTCAGGAAGTTGGTCCAAGAAAAAGAAGAAGAAAGAACAATAAGAAAACTCTAGAAAATATAGCAAATATTTATGATACATGGACTCCAATGCACATTCGTAAAACTATTCAGGGTTGGGAGAGGGAAAGTGATGATGAAGATGATGATCTTAAAGATCAAGAGGAAAGAATGGATTTTATCTCTGACCCAGGGAATATAAGAGGCATAGTTTTTCTATTCCAACAATCATTTAAGACATACTGGAAATTTAAATGTGTATTAGCAAAGGAGATGTTGATTATGCAAGAAAAGCAAGCCAATCCTTCACTGCTCTTTCAACTCCAGCAGATGAAACAGGATATGCGGGAAATGGCCAAGGCTCAAATAAAATCAAATGCGCAAATAGGAAGGATTGAACAACAACTCCTGAACATGTCGCAAGCGGAGATGCTAGGGTCAAATGCAATGGACCCAGCACCTGTGGATTCTTCGGATGGTTGACACTTTTCTGTATCTAGTTTTGTATGTTTTTTGAGGATAATATGTATAGTTTCTGTTTTATCAGTAGATTTTATGGACATAGTAAAGGGATATTAGCTGTGAGTAGAAGGAAAAAACAATACCAATTTTGGTTGGCTTATAACTCTCTGAGGTGGCCAACAGACCTGGTTTCCTTCGGGCAGGTTGAGGCTACCAATTTTAGTAAAAAATTTATAGCAACTTGCTCTTTACAAAATAGAAAATAGAAAAGTACTACAAAATTTACAAAAAAAAAAAAAAAAAAAAAAATCTATAACAAAATTTTTTGGTGGATAACTCTTATCATCAATATCTTTGAAACCTCCACGACTAGCTTCCATGGAAGCAAATTTTTCCTTTCATTCCTTCACGATGACTTGTTCTCTGCAACATCTTATTTCTCCTATGCTACTCTTTCCTATACTATTGCCTTCTTATTTCTTATAGGCTACTCTTTCCTATGCTATTGGCTTACGACGTTCCTTTTGCAACATATGGTGCAATTACTAGTATAAACTTATCGACGTATATCATTCACATTGGTAAATGTGATTGTGCTAGTAATATTTATAATTCATGATTATAATGTTTGCAATTGATAATTGGCTATTTTATATTTCAAAAACAAAAAATAGAACCCATTTCAAAATTTATAAATTAAAGCCCTAAAGGCCTGAACCATTGCAAATGCATATATTTAAATCATGTTATACTAATCATAGAATTCGGATTGTTGAATGCACTAGGGTTTATTATCTACAACACCGTTTTCCTTAATGCAATAGCGGGAAAACCCTTCATCTCAATGAACTTCAAAGGCTATCCAGGAGAAGCGATGGGAGAAGTGCGAGTCAATTTAAGTTGAGTTAAAATATAAAATATAGAATAAAATAAAAGTTAAGTCATAGTAACGAAACAAATTTAGCAACAGAAAAAATAATGAAAATTTACTTCAGAGATAATAGAGAGATGAAGTGAAAGAATGCAGGTTAAACCATTTTGATATCTATAGCAATATAGAAAGAAAGAAAAAAAGCTAGAGCCATCTTATAACTCAAATTCGGGTAGTGTTTTAAGGACTTCAATTCCATGGAAGGTTCTTGCTGCTTTCTAATTCCACTGAGCTCTTCTTGACGAAGGAAGTTTCACGTCCGAAGAGAATACTGCTGAACGCGAAATATGTTCAATATGATCAATAAGACAGATTTTTGATAAACTGGAAGATATTAAGATTCGTAATATACAAAAGGTAAGTTTCATAAGTAAAAAAAATTGAAACGCTATTAATGACATTTTCCAGAAAAAATAAACGATGAAAAATAGGGTTTATACACTTCAACAACCCATCATAAAAATACAGTCTTATAAAATTTTTAACCCTAAAATAGGGGCAAAATGGGCTCTAACGAGAAAAATGTTTGTCCAATTCCAGCCCTAAACGGGACATTTGTCTTTTGAATTAAATGATCGCAAGCTCTTTTTATGGTGATAAGTAGTATCAGGATTTGGATTGTGGTCTTCTTCAGCATCATGTTTTAAAGCTTTCCTCCAGGTGTCTCCCTCAATCACATAGCTGTCTTGAATTCTCTCCCTTCTCCCTTCCTATGTTTGATGAATCATCTGCATTTATTCGATACTATGTGAGCTTGGTTGGAATTTGATACATACGTGATGCTTCCTTTTTCGAGCTATGGGATAGAGTTAATTGAGCTACCCTGTCCTTTCATTTCCCTATCTTCTCACTGCCCTTAGTCAATTTCTGGGTGGGATTTGAAATTATTTTCGCATATGGGTTCGTGGAAGTCTTTCATCGTTATTTTGACATGGTGGATTTTCAATCCTTTTTGGAATGTAGTGATGTTGGTCAACTAACAAATTTGTTGGAAAATTAACCTCAATCACCACTTTTAATTTTCTCACAACAACCATATCTCAGTAGTTTTGCAAGTTTTTCATTGAGTTTTCAAAGAAAGACATAGCATAAATGAAGTTCTGAACATAAGGACATAGAAAGACATCATATAAATGAAGTTCTGAATATACGGACACATAAAGACATCCCATAAATGAAGTTTTGAACATAAGGACAATTATCCATTCAACAACATATTAAATAATTAAAGTCAAATGAGAATTTAATGAAGAGTTGGAAGAAATGTATGGTTAAACAACAACATTTTTTTCCAAGGAGCGTTAGCTTAATCTTCCCCAAGTTTTATTACCGCGAGTTAAAATTTGTTTTGAGGAGTGTATTTACAAGCAAGGAGAAATTTTAATGGCAATAATTACGATTATTGGACTATAACAATGAAGGCTCTGCTTTCCTCACAAGACATTTGGGAATTGGTGGAGAATGGTTTTCAAGAACTAGCATATGCAACGGCATACAATGCTTTGACCCAAGTAGAAAGAGATTTGTCGAGGGACAACAGGGAGAAGGACACAAAAGTCCTCTTATATTTTTCAAGTAGTGCATGAAAGTATTTTCCTAAGAGTTGCAGTAGCAAAAAAGTCCAAGCAAGCATGGGATACCCTTCAAACAGCCTACCAAGGCATGGAAAAGTTGAAGACAACAAAACTACAAATTATTAGAAGAGATTTTGAGACAATTTTTATGAAAGAGTTTGAGAATGTAGACTCATTCTTTACACATGTAATTGGGTTGGTTACTCAAATCAGGTCTCATGGTGAGACACTTGAGGAAAGGAAAATAGTTGAGAAAGTTTTGGGAAGTCTACTAGAAAGATTTGATTCCATCATTGTGGCCATGAAGAGACAAAGGATCTCTCAAAATTTTTAGTGGATGAGCTTCATCTATCACTCATTTCTAATGAGCACAGACTGAACACAGCAACAAACTCCTCATTGGAGCATGCATTCAAGACACAAATTTCCTTTGGTCAAGGTAGAGGTCGAGAAAAATCAAATTACAGAGGAAGAGGAAGAATCCCACATAGAGGTGGAAGAAGCAGCCCTTGAAGCTCAAGTGGAAGGGGCATAAATCAAAATCCAAGTCAAGGCTCAAGCCAAAATCAAGAACAAAGTCAGAGGTATGATAAATCTCAAGTTCAATGTCATTATTGTAAGAAGTATGGTCATTCTGAAAATGAATGTAGAAGAAGTAATATGACATAAGTAGAAAACCAAGTGCAAATTTCATAAAGTAAAATCAGAACCATGATAGCATGTTTTTAGCTTGTAATGTAACACATGAAAAACAAGGAGATGTATGGTTTCTAGATTCAAGGTGCAGCAACCGCATGACTACGAACATAGAAATGTGTTCCAATTTAGATGAAAGTGTGAAATCTGAAGTGACATTAGGGACTGATAGCAAAGTCTCTGTAATGGGGAAAGATAGAGTCGACATTCTAACAAAAGAAGGAGTGAAAAATTTCATGTGAGATGTTTACTTTGTCCCCAGCTTGAAACATAACCTCATAAGCATTGGGCAGCTCATGTAAAAGGCTTACAATGTCTTTTTCAAAAATGATGTGTGCACAATTTTGGATAAGTCTCCAAGCAGACAACTGATTGCAAAAGTTCATAGGACACACAATAGAATGTTTCCTCTCAAGATAAAATAGAACTTGAAGGAAGAAGGTGCTCAAGCACAGGTATTAATAAAATCGCAAGAGGATGAAAGAAAAGTTGCAGCTATCACACAAGTAGACTTTCAAGCAGAGGTCAAAGATGAAAAATGGTTATGGCATTTGAGATTTGGTCATCTCAACTCTGGAGGTTTGAATTTGTTACATAGGAAAGGCGTGGTGAAGAGATTTCCACTCATAGAAAAACTGGGCAGCCTATCTGAAGGATGTATCTTGGGAAAACAGCATAGAGAATCATTTCCAGCATGAAAGTGAATAAGGGAAAAGGCACCTTTGGAGATTTTCCATTCCGCTTTATGTGGACCAATGTTGACACCATCTATTGGTGAAAACTATTATATTTTGACCTTTATATATGACTACACAAGGAAGACATGGGTATACTTCCTCAAAATATAAAAGTGAAGTGTTTGAGTGCTTCCTCCACTACAAAGTTATTGTTGAGAAGAAAAGTGGACACTACATCAAAGTGTTGAGCACTGACAAAGGTGGTGAATATATCTCAAGTGATTTCCTACGTTTTTGAAGAGAGCGTGGAATTCACAAACAATTTACAACAAGGTATACACCTCAGCAAAATGTCGTCGTGGAAAGGAAGAATAGGACCATTATGGAAATGGAAACGATTATGTTGAAGAAAAATCATTTGCCAAATGATTATTGGGCCTAAGCTGTCACTTGTGCAGTATATATTATAGATAGGTTTCCAACCAAAAGTGTTATGAATATAGTTCCTGAATAGGTATGGAGTGGAACAAAGCAAGGTGTCACTCACATGAGAGTTTTTGGGTGTGTAGCATTTTCACATGTCCCAGATGAGTTGAGGAAAAAGTTGGATAGCAAGGAGGAAATGTATATTTTTTGGATACAGTGATGAATCCAAGGCATACAAGCTCTATAATATATCAACCAAGAAGCTAATAAAAAATAGATATGTTCAGTTTATAGAAGAGGAAGCAAGGAATGGAATTTTAGATAAGACAGTCAAAATGAAAACATGTATACCACATGAAGACAAAGAGGAATTCACCGTAACAAGTGGTTCCTCAACAATGACTCCTCATTCACCTGCACAAGCTCAACAAAGCAGTAAACATGTGACACCATCAACAAATAATATGACAATGTTGCGCAGCCAAGCATGTGCTTCTCCAATCACACCACAAAGATCCTCAACTCGATCTACTTCAAGCGTAACACCAAATGACATGTCAAGCCCATCTTCCACAAGCAAAAGAAGACCAAAATTCAGGAATTGAAATGAGATTTATGAGCAAGATGAATTTGATAACAACATTGGTCTGAATTCTTTATTTGCATTATTTTTTCATGTAGATGACCCAATACATTTTTAAGATGCAATCAAAGAAGAGAAATGGGTTGCTGCAATGGATGAAGAAATAGGAGAAATCGAAAAGAATGACACATGGGAGTTAGTGGACCTTCCCCACGAAAAATAAGTCATTGGAGTGAAGTGGGTCTATAAGACCAAGAACAATATTGAAGGCAATATTGAAAGGTATAAATCAAGGCTAGTTGTGAGGATGGAGGCAGTGCGTATAGCGTTGTTGATTTCCATATAACATAAATGGGAAGTGTATCAAATGGATGTAAAATTATCGTTCTTGAATGAAGTGCTAAAAGACGAGATACATGTTGCACAACCACATGGTTATGAGGTAGAAGGCCAAGAAGAAAAGGTGTGTAGGTTGCAAAAAGTTCTCTATGGGAGGAAGCAAGCATCACGTGCATGGGATAGCAGGATATATGTTTACTTGATGGGAAATGGGTTTGAAAAATGTGATGGTGAACCTACTCTCTACATGAATGAAAGCATCGGTAATATTCTTATTGTTTTTCTGTATATAGATGATTTGATATTTAAAGGGAGTGATGATTCCCTTATGGCTGATTTCGAAGCAGTCATGAAAAGTGAGTTTGAAATGACTGAATTGGGGTTGTTAAGATATTTTTTGGGCATAGAAGTGAAGGAAACATAAAATAGCATTTTTATCTCTGAAGCAAAGTATGTTGCTGACATTTTAGAGAGGTCTGATATGCAGAACATCAAGCCAAGACCAACTCCAACAGTCATGGGGTTGAAGTTGAGCAAGGAAGATTGCAGCAGCAATGTCAATTCGAAATTATACAAAAGTATGGTGGGTAGCCTAATGTATTTGACCGCAACTAGGCCTGATATAATGTATGCAGTGAGTTTGGTGTGGAGGTTCATGGAGACACCCAAGGAGACACATTGGAAAGAAGTGAAAATAATTTTAAAGTATGTCAATGGGAGAAAGGAGTATGGCATTTTGTACTTCGCAACAGAGGATTTTAGGCTGGTTGGTTACACTGACAGTGACTAGGCAGGAAGTGTTGATGATAGGAAGAGCACATCAGGATATGTTTTTCATTGGAGTTCGAGAGCCATTTCATGGGCTTCCAAGAAGAAACCGATAGCATCATTGTCAACAACAGAAGCTGATTATGTCATCGCAACAACAAAAATGTGTCAAGAAGTTTGGATGAGAAAGATGTTGTGGGATTTATGTCATGAACAAGATGGAAAAACCACTATTTTCTGTGGGAAAAGTTCAGCAATTTCACTATAAAATAATGTTGTCCTTCACAAGAGGACAAAGCACATTGATGTTAAATATCATTTCATAAGGGAATTGCTTAACAACAGGGAGATTGTGTTGCAACATTGCAGGTCAGAAAAATAATTTGCAGACATCTTCACAAAGCCATTGGCACACGGAAATTTGGTTTATCTTAGAGATTGTTTGGGAATAGTCTATGGAAGAAGTTTCTATTAAGGGGGAGTGTACAAAAATTGATCTCAACCACCGCATTTAATTTTATAACAACAACCATACCTTAGTAAATGTTTTGTAGGGTGCAGATTGAGTTTGCAGAGAAGGAAATCGCATAAATGAAGTTCTGAACATAAGGACATTTATCCATGCCGCAACATATTAAATAATTAAAGTCAAATGAGAATTTAATGAAGGGTTGGAAGAAATGTATGGTTAAAAATTTATTCAATAAGTGTTATTTACTTCACGTAATCTCTTGAAAGTTCAAAAAGTCATTTTTTCCCATCCTATATATTAAATTTTGTTTTTCATGAATTAAATATCTTAGATATATATGTTTTGATCATACATTTATGTTGTATTTTAATGTAATGTAGTGTGGAAAGACAAAGGGAGAAAGTCATGGAGCAAATTTTGGTCGGTGCTTGAAAACAATAGTCACAAGTTTTACTGTGTGTTACTTTGCAACCCTTGCTAAATGTAAATCTCAGTTAGAATAGTTGTTTTACTGGTAAAGGAGTCGCAACTTCCATATGAATGTGTTTGTCGTGTTTTGAATCATAATATAAATTATTTTTAGTTCCGATTTGGTTATGAAAGTTTCATGTACGAGTTTTACTGCAATAAATCTGTTTTACTCTGTTTCACCGTGAGTAAAATTGTTTGATTATATTTGCTCCACTATAGTTGTGATTTTAATCTCTGCCACTCTGTATTAAATGGGAGTCCTTCCTGATTTTTTTTCCCCAACTATTTGGTTTGGATTAAGACATTTCCGCAACTCTGTGTGAACTCTGTGTTGAGGAAAAGAATTTGTTGTGTCTTAAAATTTTAACAAAACTCCTAAATGTAGTGGAGGCACTGAGAGTGGCTAAACAACAACAAGATGACATGGCCGAGAGACAATTCCAGTCCTTTCAGCTTCTAACAGAGGCTAAATTTCTTATGATTCTAGGTAGTTTGGAAATTTAATTAAATCAACTTCATGAAGAAGTCTCAGCTTTCAGTGCTCGGATTACTGCTCTTGAGAACTCCTTGTTTTCCATAGTGTAGGTTAATTATGGTGGTGCTCGCTCTATTGTCTCTCCTAACAAAAAACAAACTCGTCAACAACGTAGAAAAGGTAACCCTAGAACTGGTAGTTGTTGATGGTGTTTCTTTGGTTGGTTTAGCTTGTTTTTCCTCTAATCATCCTAGTGCTATATGTTGCATTGTAAATAATCCTAGTTGTATGGATTTTTTTAAAAGGTATAAGTAGATACATATTTAGCCCACGTAAAAAATGTTTCCTTAAAACTAACATAAATTGTGTATATCATAGTGAATACTTGCACTATCTCACCCATATTCTATATTTGGTTAATATAAATCTATACCCATATTTAAAAAATAAAAATAAAAATTGTTCTAACCCTAGCTCAGCTCCCAAGGAACTTTATGTTTGCAAACAAAAGGTAGAAGTCATTGGGCGTGCTAGAAGTGACAAATCTACTCTCATTCACACTCTCTTTAGGATTATAAAAAACACGAAAATAAGGATTATTATTGGTCTCATAAACATCTAATCAAGAGGACAAGAGGTATACATGACCTCAAATCCAAATTAATTTAATTAAATGGGATCATAATTACACACTCATAAGTGAAAATAACTTAAAATAATAGTCATGGTGATTGTAAGAATCACATTTTTTGTGAATTATCTTTTTAATTTCAATCACTACCCCACGTTGATCATGATGCATTGTGTTGTGGACAATTTTGTCACCCCCTAGATACAGTCTAGAGTTGCCATAGACCAGTGCCTAGGACATCTTAATATAGTAAGGAGCTCTTCATATAGCTTGGGTTGTCAATCCAAAAGCTCACTTACTATCTCTTGTAAAACAAGGAAATAAGTTTTGAATGGGACCAAACTCTCTCAGAAGCTGACACAAAGATAAGAATAGTGTAGGGACATCATGTAAAACTCCAATACAAAGGCATCATACAATTAAGAGACAGCTTACTGTAAAGAGGGCCAGTTCAAATAATATATCACAGAAATCAAATATCAGGAAGTGAGTGCAGTGAGGAAACATAAAGAAGATATTAGTTAACATGAGACTGATACCCAGATACACAACAGAACCACATAAGGGCATATTAATTTATGAATCCTTATATGACAATGGCATTTTAAAAGCACCCTCGTCAAGTAACTAATATAGCAGAAAATATGGAAGAGATGAACATGGAACAGTATATCATGACTAGGCCTATTTAAAGCGCTTGACTAATTCCAGAAAGAGCACCAACAAGGATGAATCCTTACTGCAAACTAGTGAGCCACTCGCATTCTAGAACATGATACAAGAAGATAAATAGCATGAAATGAGATATTGTATTAACACATAAGAGAAATTACATACTGTGAGATACCAAAGACCAGAATCCTCATTACAGTTATAACTCCTCCTCACTGAGACCCTACGGGCTCTGAACCTTCATACAGAAGTATTACAAAATGTATACAAAAGCCTTATCACTACACAGTTTTCTGATAGAAATATGGAACCCCTCTGATGTCTTATTTCTGGGCTTTTATAGAAAAGAAAGAGAATCCTCTAGAAGGAGGTAGATGAAGCGCACTTAATGACTTAATTTGAACAAAATGGCGGAAAACATTCACGCCCAAACCATGAATGACTACCATATTAATGACTGTACTTGGCTGGAGTGGAAAAATCTGCTACAATAAAGCCTTGACATTGCTCGTGTTCAGGCATGGTACTCTCGGCCCCTTGAGCTTGAAGCTGGAATTTATGTTTTTCGGTGCCGGACACCGAACTCCTTAGTCTTCTGTTGATATTCTTTGTAGCCTCATTTAATGTTTCCAGCTACCAGCACCCGCCCCTTTTGAATTGCCCTGGGGATTCAATAAATGTTCATTGAGCTTCCATAAATGATGGTCTTATCAGTATATCTTCCTAGATTTTTACTGCATTACTCTGCACCTGTCGAATGGCCCTTTGGAATGCATTCGGTCTCCATTAATGGGCACGGAAATTAATGGAGGCTCCTGTTGCTGCAACCTGCAAAAATCCACAAACATTTTAAGGAAAATATACACTGGGACAATGGCGTGATGAGGAACATGCAAGTAAAGGTGAAGAAACACAGAAATGGTGAACAATGGGGAATAGTGGGAAACACAAGAGAATGGTGGAGATACAAAAGGCAGCGGTAGGAATGGCGGAAGAGGTGACGTGGATGCCATGGGGAGGGACCCGGGGGTCTAATCGCAATCGAAAATCACAAGAGGGAGAGGGGAGGGATGACACACAGATAAATTTTGATGCGATTGGGAGCAAATCCCCTTTTAAAACTGAAACTCCAATGACCTTCTGATTTACCAAGGAAAAGGCCTTTTATACGGACAGGCGGAAGTATCATATGGTGGGGCCCAGCAAGTCAATCGCGATTGGAGATTGGGGCATGGAGGTGATTGCAATCGCGACTGGGAGAAAGTGTGACGCGATCGATCGGGGGAAGATGGAGCGATCGGGGCGGTAGGGTAATCGGAGAGGTGTGATGACCCGATCAATCGCATCACAAATATTTGTGATGGATTAATCGGAACGGTTGTAACTCGACTCTCGATTAGGATAGACATTGTGATTGCGATTAATAGGTGGGGTTTTATATACATAAAACTTTATAATGAGGTTTCATAATGATGCACGGCGGGGAAGGGGTTGAGCTTGCGGCATAAGGGGCCAGGCCTTAATGTAGTATTTGAATATGGTATTTCAGCCCATTTGAATAATTAGATGAAGATCTGGTTGGGTACAACATTTGGCTCCACCTGGGGACGACGTGTTCATACTTGAATGCGCCGAGAACCTGCAGACCACTGATCTTCCGCTTTTCAACACTTATCTTCAAAATTTATCAGCGCACTCATCAAACGAAAACTGAAGTGGAAAATACAAATATATACAATATATTACAATCCAGCTTGCTCTGCCTGGATCAATTTTGAAAGTAGGGCTTGAGAAATTGTCCATTTACAGGGGCATCTAACGCATCGCCCTGTAAATTTTCCTGCACAAAATTATTGTTCCTTCCCTGTTTTACAATTTTGAAAGGACCGAACCACAACGGATCAAATTTAGCATGCTTGCCCTTTTCTGCTCTTCGAACATCCCACCTGAGAACCAGGTCTCCAATTTGAAATTTTCTATCTTTTGCATGGCGATAAAAAACACTCTTCATTTTTTCCTGATATTCTACCAGTCTCTGATTTACCTGGTCTTGTGTTTCCTCTAATTCCACTAATTGACTTATTCTTCTGATTATATCATCTGGTTCTTCCTGACTTTCCTGCATAAAGCGTGCTACAGGTAATGCCAATTGCACAGGAAACACAGTTGCTCGCCCATATACCAATTCGTAGGGGGATTTCCCTGTCGCTCTCTTGCTGGTTATCCTATCCGCCCATAGAGAAAATTTTAATTGAGAGTCCCAGTTCTTCTGATTCTCACTTATTGTTTTCTTCAAGGCCCTCACCAGGGTTTTATTAGATGACTCTGCTAAGCCATTCCCCTGTGGATAGTAGGTTGTGGAGTGAGTAATGTGATGTTATATCTTTGGAAGAAATTTACAAAACTGACAGACTTGAAAGCCTGCGCGTTGTCAGTTACAATTCTAGCAGGACAGCCAAACCTAGATATGATATTTTCCTCCATGAACCTCATTATTACGGCATCTGTAGCATTTCTGGTAGGTATGGCTTCCACCCATTTCGTGAAATAATCTGTGGCTGTTAGTATCCATTTATGTTGGCCACTTGATGGGGGGTGTATCTCTCCGATAAAGTCTAATCCCCATTTCTGAAATGGTTCATTCACATGAATAGGAATCAAGGGCAGAGCTGCTAATTTCTGTCTTTCTGCAAATCTTTGACACTTGTCACAAGCTCTGACCCAAGCAAAAGTATCTGAGTACAGTTTTGGCCAGTAAAAACCAGCCCTCAAGATTTTATGAGTTGTAGCCCTCCAACTGTAATGTCCTCCACAAATTCCTTCATGAAATTCTGTCATCACATTCTGCACTTCATTTTCTGTGAGGCATAACAGTAATATACCCAGAGGGTCTCTCCAATAGAGCTGTCCATTGGCAATTATATATTTCTTGGATTTCATCCTCACGGCTCTGTATTTTATCTTATCACAACTTGGAGGACAGCTAAGTGTCAAAATATATTCAACTATTTCTTTATACCAAGGACTAGTTAGATATTTCATATGTACCTTTTGAGTGGCCATCTCTAGTCCTTGTTGTTCTTCTCCTTTCTCAGATTCTTCTTTTGCTAGCATGGATAGATTAATGCCCAAGGCTTGATGATTTGATTCAGATAACATCTTAGCAAGTCCCTGTCCTTTAATCAACTTGGTAGGCTTTATGTCCATATCATACTCCTGTATTTTTTCAATCCATCTTCCTCTTCTACCTTCGCTATCTCCCTGAACAAGAATGTCTTTGACAGCTGCTGTGGGAACATATGCAGTAATGTGAGATTGCAAAACGTATACTCTAAAAGCTTTAAGAGACTTTACCAGGGCATATGCCTGCTTCTCCAATATATTATATTTCAATTTAGCATCATAAATTACTTGACTGAAGAAAGCTATAGGCTGTTCATATCCCTCTTCATTTTTCTGCAATAATACTCCAGCTATTGTATGAGGCGAAGCAAATGAAAAGATCATAAATGGCTTGTTGTAATCTGGTCCAGCTAGCACGGGAGCTTCGGAAAATGCCTGTTTTATCCTTGTGAAAGCATCTCTAGACTCCTAGGACCATCTTACTTCATTCTCATTTTTCAACATATCAGTTATATGCCTAACTATCTCGGCATAGTTAGGAATGAACCTTCTCAAAAAGTTTACTCGGCCTGAAAACACCTGTACTTCCTTCTTATTCCTCGGTAGAGGAATACTGTTTATTACTTTAACTCTCTTAGGGTCTATTCTCACAACATCTTTAGTTACAATGTGCCCGAAGAGTTTTCCCTCATCTAATGCAAACAAAGATTTTTGAGGATTGAGAGAAAGGCCGTACCTTCTGCATTTTTCAAAAGTTCTTCTTAAATGTTCAATATGTTCATCATCATTCTTTGAGAACACTGTGATATCATCGAGATATACCACCAAAAACTTGTCCCGTTCTCCAAAAAAGGCTATGTCCATTGCCCTCTGAAACGTAGCTCCTGCATTAATTAATCCGAATGGCATCCTAGCATACATAAATTTTCCCCATGGTGTAGTAAATGCAGTTTTCTTCTGGTCTTCTGGAAATACAGCTACCTGATTATAACCAGAAAATCCATCCATCATTGACATTCTGGATGCTCCCACTACTTTTTGCAGAATGTGGTCCATTTTAGGCAGTGGATAATTATCCTTTAGAGATGCTCTATTCAAATTCCTGAAATCCACACACAGCCTTATTTCTCCATTCTTCTTTCGAACAGGGACAAGATTGGCTATCCATTCTGAGTATCTCAATGGCACAATTATTTTGGCTTTCAGCAGCTTCTTGACTTCTTTTTCAATAGAGGGAAGTAGCAGAGGATTTATCCGTCTGAGTTTCTGCTTATATGGCTTTGCATCTTCCCTCAAAGGAATTTTGTGCTGCATTATATTAACATCAAAAGTTTTTAGGTCCTGATAGGACCAAGCAAATACATCTTTGTAAGATTGAAACAACTTCAAATATTTTTCTTTGTATTCTTCTGGGACTCTTTTAGATACTTTGACAATTTTGGGATCAGCAGAAGTACCCAGATTCAAATCTTCTATTTGATCTTCTTCTGTCACCTAGTTTGGCTGCAATGGAACATCATCTTTGTTAAATAATCTTTCTATAGGTACCAGACCTCTAGGAATAACATTTCCTTTTAGCTACAACACTCTATTACCTGCTATCTTTTCTTCCCATCTGTTTTCTGCAATATTTTCAGCTTCTTTCTCCTCATTATCATCAATCTCCATATTGGAGAATTCTCCCACTGTCTCCATGAATCTCTTCATCTGTTCATCATCTTCAAATTCCTGCCAATGTTTAATGTTATCTGGGATGGATGGTCTGTAACGTACCTCCACTTCATATCTTAAAAGCAGATTCTGAGGAGGACGGAATGTGTTGGCAGCTACAGCAAGAGAATCGGCTATTCTATTTTGCTCTCGGGGCATGAATTGTATGTTGAATGCTGAGAAGAAATTTTCTATCATGTCCCATACTTCGTTTCTATATGCTCTCAGCCGTGGATGCTTGGTTTGGCATTGATTTTTGATTTGTCTCACCACCAGCTCAGAGTCTCCCAAGACTTTTAAACATTGGATGCCCATGTTTCTGGCTGTCTGTAACCCCAATAATAGTGCCTCATATTCAGCTACATTGTTTGTAGCCTCATACTCCAATTTAAAAGACAGTGGCACCCATTTTCCTGTAGGAGAGATCAACAATACCCCAGCTCCATTGCCTTCTCTTGAGTTTGCTCCATCAAAATGCAAAGTCCAAATTTCTGATTCCTGATCTCCTTTAGGCTGCTCAGCTTGAAAATGACCAAAGAGGGGCTCACGAACATAATTTTGATTTTCCTCTAACATCAAACATGAAAAGTCTCCCTCTTTGTTATAAACTGGGGAATTCTCTGAGCAGTCAGCCTTAGTTACCATTTTAACAAATCTAGTCTCCCGATACAACCTCCTTTCTTGACCTCCAAAGACTGGGATAGTAGCATATGTTAAATCCAATTTAATTGATCCCCCAATATTTGTACCCCATGACCTTGACAGCAGCATGCCAAAGTGGGCTGGGATATCGGCAACCACAATGTCCATGACCACACTCTTTGCCGGAATTTGAGCCAAATTGACCACTAAATCTTTAATCATTCCCAGGCATTTAACTCTTTTAGAATCAAATGAATATAAGTCTTTGTATGGTCTTGTAATTTGCAGTCCTAGTTGTTCCATGACAGACAGAGGCATAATATTATGGGAAGCTCCAGAATCTAACATACAATTGTGTAACAGCAGGTCATGTATAACTAGAGACACGTAAAAAGGAGGAGTAGAAGGGTCTATCTCCTCGACATGTGGGCCAAAGACTACCATGGGTCTTTCTTCTTGAAGGTTTAAACTATCAGGTGCAATAGGTATTTCAGGAGGAAGCATAAAGGAAGTAACTTGAGACTGATATACAAGATGTTTCAATAATTCAGTCAGGGGAGCTGGAATCTTAATTTTTTCAAGTTCTTTTTGCAAATTGAAAGCAGATGGGGGCTTTTCTATCACAACTTCTTTTGACTCCTTATTTTCAGTTGGAGATTTAATTTCTTTTGACACTGGCTCAGCATTAGGAGGACTGACTATTTTTGAAGAAGAAGGAATCTGATCATTGGGCTGCAAAGGAGCATTTAGAGGATTCTTACCTTTTTCCACGTTCTTCTTTGTTGCTGATTCCTTCTGAGCAGATGCTTCTTTCTGAGGTGGCTCTTCCTCTTGATCTTGAATACTGGTCCTCTTTCTTGAAGATCTGAGATCATATTTCACATTGAATTGTGCTTGCATGAACTCAACAAATTGCTTACAATAATGGTCAATCTCTGCTTCTTCTTCTTCATCTTGCAATGGACATTCCATATCATCATTATTTGAAAAAGCCAGATTTGAATCTTCTAATCCGTAAGCCGCATCTCCAGTGGAGTCATCTGCTGGTCCTTCCAGGTACAAGGGATGAGGTACCTGGTCTTGTTGTTCCTTTGCTTCTCTCGGCAATATCTGCAATGGTGGCCTTCTATACTGGGGATTGTATCCTCTGTTTGGAGCATTGTAATAGTTCTTGGGCGCTGCATTTTTAGCTTCCAGTTCAAGCTTGACCATCTTCTTTATCATTTTACTTATTTCATCCATCTTCTCTGAATCCTTTTCTTGATTAGAGGTGGAAACCTGTTCTTTTCCTCTTCTCCTAGCATCTTGTTCAGCTTTTCCTTTTAATTTCCCAGTGGAGGGAAAGTTTACTTCCAACTCCAGCGCATCTGACTGTGCATCATCTAATGTAGCAGGTTTTCTTTCCCTCAATGCGAAGCCGAAATCAAGATCAAAGGCTGCTATAAAAACTATTTTAGCAGCTGTTTCATGGGGCTTCATCTCAGGAGGCAGGCTCAAATATAACTTGTTAAATCTTTTAATAAATTCTGATACCCCTTCATTATGTTTCTTCTTCATAGTATTAAACTTAGTAAGACACTGACCATGATCTTTCTTTTCTCCCCACTTCATGAGAAAATTACTCTCCATAATATCCCAGGTGGTTATTGAACGATTTCCCAATTTCTTAAACCATTTTCTGGCTTCCCCTTCCAAAGACTGCACAAACAATCTCAAGACCATGTCTAAATGTTCAACATTTAAGTTCTCTGCAAAAGAGCAGAAAGTCTCAAGATGTTTTTGAGCATCAACTTCATTTTCACCATTAAATCTTGGCAGGATCTTCAAATAATCCTGTGGCATATCATTTAGTACTTGAGGTAAGGCCAGTGGGGCATATTTTTTCAAGAGAAATGCAGGAACATTAGCCATTGGGGGAGGTGGGGGTTGTACAACAGTCTGAGATACGAATGAAGGGAGAGGAGTAGGAGGAAGCAGAGTATGAATAACAATGGGGATATATGATATGGAGGACCGAGGCGTAGCTGGGAATAATTCACGGTTAATGGCAGCTACTTCTGTGACTTCTTTAATTTCCTCAGCCTCGGGAGTAGAATGAGAATCTTCTTCAATCCGGAAACTTCCTCTACGTGGAGTTTCCGAGTAAAACTCGGGATTTTCTGTTCTAACTTCTTGAGAAGAAGAGGGCGGATAATCTTCAACGGAATATTCAGGGTTTTCAGCACAAGCTGACTTCCTCTCCTTCCAAATTCTTTTGTGAATGATCTTCTCTGGGTCAGACACGTAAGGTGTTTTCGACTGAGATGTATCTGACCTCAAATGTGGCTTGCGAGGAGCCAGGACTACCAATAAATTTATCAAATAAGAACAGTGGAGTCGCCAAGGTGAGAGATACACAACTCTTCAACTCTCTGTGCTCACCTGATTAGAGAGTGAAAACAATTTGTCGAGACCCAGGGAAACTGATATTCTTGAATTCGCTCCCCGGCAACGGCGCCAGAAAGATGTTGTGGACAATTTTGTCACCCCCTAGAGACATTCTAGAGTTTCCATAGACCAGTGCCTAGGACATCTTAATATAGTAAGGAGCTCTTCATATAGCTTGGGTTGTCAATCCAAAAGCTCACTTAATATCTCTTGTAAAATAAGGAAATAAGTTTTGAATGGGACCAAACTCTCTCAGAAGCTGACACCAAGATAAGAATAGTGTAGGGACATCATGTAAAACTCCAATACAAAGGCATCATACAGTTAAGAGACAGCTTACTGTAAAGAGGGCCAGTTCAAATAATATATCACAGAAATCAAATATCAGGAAGTGAGTGCAGTGAGGAAACATAAAGAAGATATTAGTTAACATGAGACTGATATCCAGATACACAACAGAACCACATAACGGCATATTAATTTATGAACCCTTATATGAAAATGGCGTTTTAAAAGCACCCTCCTCAAGTAACTAATATAGCAGAAAATATGGAAGAGATGAACATGGAACAGTATATCATGACTAGGCCTATTTAAAGCACTTGACTAATTCCAGAAAGGGCACCAACAAGGATGAATCCTTATTGCAAACTAGTGAGCCACTCGCATTCTAGAACATGATACAAGAAGATAAATTGCATGAAATGAGATATTGTATTAACACATAAGAGAAATTACATACTGTGAGATACCAAAGACCAGAATCCTAATTACAGTTATAACTCCTCCTCACTGAGACCCTATGGGCTCTGAACCTTCATACAGAAGTATTACAAAATGTATACAAAAGCCTTATCACTGCACATTTTGCTGATAGAAATCTGGAACCCCTCTGATGTCTTATTTCTGGGATTTTATAGAAAAGAAAGAGAATCCTCCAGAAGGAGGTAGATGGAGCGCACTTAATGACTTAATTTGAACAAAATGGCGGAAAACATTCGCGCCCAAACCATGAATGACTACCATATTAATGACTGTACTTGGCTGGAGTGGAAAAATCTGCTGCAATAAAGCCTTGAGGTTGCTCGTGTTCGGGAATGGTACTCTCGGCCCCTTGAGCTTGAAGCTGGAATTTATGTTTTTCGGTGCCGGACACCGAACTCCTTAGTCTTCTGTTGATATTCTTTGTAGCCTCATTTAATTTTTCCAGCTACCAGCACCCGCCCCTTTTGAATTGCCCTGGGGATTCAATAAATGTTCATTGAGCTTCCATAAATGATGGTCTTATCAGTATATCTTCCCAGATTTTTACTCCATTACTCTACACCTGTCGAATGGCCCTTTGGAATGCATTCGGTCTCCGTTAATGGGCACGGAAATTAATGGAGGCTCCTATTGCTGCAACCTGCAAAAATCCACAAACAGTTTAAGGAAAACAGACACTGGGACAATGGCGTGATGAGGAATATGCGAGTAAAGGTGAAGACACACATAAATGGTGAACAATGGGGAATAGTGGGAAACACAAGAGAATGGTGGAGATACGAAAGGCAGCGGTAGGATTGGCGGAAGAGATGGCGTGGATACCATGGGGAGGGACCCGGGGGTATAATTGCAATCGGAAATCACAAGAGGGAGAGGGGAGGGATGACACACAGATAACTTTCGATGCGATTGGGAGCAAATCCCCTTTTAAAACTGAAAATCCAATGACCTTCTGATTTACCAAGGAAAAGGCCTTTTATACGGACATGCGGAAGTATCATATGGTGGGGCCCAGCAGGTCAATCGCGATCAGAGATTGGGGCATGGAGGTGATTGCAATCGCGACTGGGAGAAAGTGTGACGCGATCGATCGAGGGAAGATGGAGCGATCGGGGCGGTAGGGTAATCGGAGAGGTGTGATGACCCGATCAATCGCATCGCAAATATTTGTGATGGATTAATCGGAACGGTTGTAACTCGACTCTCGATTGCGACAGACATTGCGATTGCGATTAATAGGCGGGGTTTTATATACATAAACTTTATAATGAGGTTTCATAATGATGCACGGCGGGGAAGGGGTTGAGCTTGCGGCATAAGGGGCCAGGCCTTAATGTAGTATTTGAATATGGTATTTCGGCCATTTAAATAATTAGATGAAGATCTGGTTGGGTACAACACATTGCAAGTCATATTGTCTTCAGTGGTTTCACAGGTAATAGCGTGGATAGATGCATTTTTTGCGATTGTAAACAATGTCCTATTATGCGGCATTTATATAAAAATTAAGTAAATCAAGAAAAATGTGTAGGACAATCGATTTTCTAAAAATCTTTATTTATTTAAATTTTATATTTCTAAAAAGTTTATTTATTTAAATTTAAAATCAAATTACACAAACATAGAATTGGATATTCAATTCAGAACTATAATTTCGCAAAGCATTGGTTACACAACCAAACTAACAACAAAATAATTGTTTTAAACCACATAAACCCATCAACAAAGCTGATACACCAGATGCTTGGGAATAATCCATGTACAAGAATCAAGAAGTTATGAAACAATCATTATGTCCAAAAGATTCAAGCATATATGAAACGGTCTTCATACTGAAAACTTGGCCAAAATATTTGAACAAGGAATCAATGGCATGCCAACGACAGTTTTTACAATGTCCAATTCAATAGCAATCCACATAAATTTATATAATTCAAGAAATATATACAGGTAATTCAATCAAGAAATATATATAGGTCAATTGAATGATACCTAAATCAACAGAACAAAAGGGGGTTTTTAAAGTAGATATTGAAATTTTATTGAGAAATGTTATGCTTCAATCATTAACAGAAGCCACTTGGCAGAGTGAAAATTGTCTTTTCAAATTTTCCTCTTCAAGGGTTTAAAGTTTAATAGCACTGAAGGAGAAATAAAAAACTCAGCAGTGAAAGTGCATTTCAATGAGACCGTGAGGCTGCAAGCTCCAATGTTGATGTGCTAGTTCTAACGTTGATGTAATAGCATCATAACACCCAATAGAAACATCAGGGTTATCTTTATGTTCCCATACAAGCATCACATCTCTAGTAAAAACATCATTACAAACGACATTGTAATTTTAGTGTTATGCCTTGTGGAACTTCTCTTACATGTCATTATTTCTGGCTTGTGGTAGTGATTGGTATCTTAGGTACACACATTATCTCAATCTCAAGTCCCGAGTTGATGTAATGACATGAGAATACTCATTACAAACACACTCACAAATATCAGTACCATGTGTTACATTGTACTCTATTAGGTTTATTTAACTATAGAGTATGATTGCGACCATTAAGGTTATGTTGACACGACTTTTCTGCAAGTTTCTACTATAGTGCATATTTCTACAACATGAGTTAAATCCCCATTGATAAGCATTCTACTTTATTTTGGCATATCCTTATGATGGCATATCCTTTAATAATACGTTTCAATTGAATTTTATAATTAAGTCGATAGGTGATAGGTGTCCTCTCCGTTAGAATTGACAACTTTAATCTTTTTGCTAATTAATTTTTTTGATCAGATGGTCTAAATTGAAAGATTGGAGTATATTCTCATCGTCGCTACTATATCAATGAATGAAATTAAATGTTATAACTTCCTTGCATGTTTAATTCACATGTTTAAATCATAATTAAATTATTTTTTTACAAAGCATAATTAAAAATTTATTGTATCTATTGTTGTTAACCACGTATAATCATTAATGAGAAATTAATTGAAAAAATAGAATGTGCATTTATTTTGAAGCATACATTGTGAAACGTATGCCTAATCAACTATTTGCCAATTGTAAACTATTTGCAAAGTGTTTTAATGTAAGAGTTATCTCATTGTGAAACGTATGAGTAATCAACTAGTTGACAAGTGTTGTATGTGTAATCAACTATTTGCCAAGTGTTTTAAGGTAACGAGGGTGGATTATTAATTCCCTCTTATACCATTTCACATTATGGCCATCCATTTGCTAAGTGTATAATGATTACTTGTATGGCTGTCTATATGTTATAGAGTTTTATTTTTTATTTTTTATTTTTTTTAATAAAGTTTTAGGTTTAACATGAAGTGTTATTATCATAATGACATAAATAATTATATAAACATAAAGACAATGATAATAGTAGTGCTAATATTAAATTTTAATTTGTTTTCTATTTAATTTATAATATAACATTTTGGCTCTGCTCATGCCAAATGGATTGGCATCCATCATTGTAATGACCATCTTTATAATGCCATAGTTGTTCAGATTGTTTGATATTAGTATAAATAATTGTGTTTATATAAATATAGAAATAAAGTAATATTATATAAAATAAGTTAAAATAACATAAATACATTTTTATTTTCTTAGACCTAGAATAATATATATATTAATTATTTGAAAGTGTACATTATTATAATTATGTAAACTATGATTCATAATAATTATTATATTTAATAATGATTTTTATTATTACATTATTATTAGCATAATTATATTTAATTATTTTAAATCTACTTAAAATATAATGCAAAATTTATATCTAAATGGTTCACATAGTAGAAATAGTCCACCTGAAGCCCAACAATTTTCTTTTACATTTTTATTAGTAGTGCTCTTTTGTATTTCTTAAAAATAATCATTAATAAAAAAATTATTAAGTAATTTTATATAAATTTAATACTCTAAATTTAAAATATAATTGTATTATTAAATTGTATTTTAGATAATGTAATTTACAGTTTGTTATGTAGGTTACAATTAAAATTATGGCATGCAATGGAACACCACCATTCTTGGTATGCATGCCTCATCTTCCATATTATTTACTTAATACACTTCTTTAAATTGAAATGACTTCCATTCAACTTGGTGTGCATGTCTCATCTTCCATATTCTTTAATCAATACACTTCTTTAACTTGAAATGTCTCTCATTCAAATTACATAAAACGAATTCAATACAAAAAGAAATGAAATTTATTTAAAAAGGAATCGAACAAATTGAGACATGTTGCAAGTTTCAATTCATATTTCATAAACATGATCTATTGTGCAGGTGTGTTGTTTCTTCACAAGTTTCAATTTGATATCCAGGTTAGTACAGTTTTTTGGTTCATTGGTTTTTTCCAAAATTGCAGCAAAATTTCTTAAGTTTGATAGATTGAATTTTATATAATAGATTGACTAGTATGGTAAACAGATATGCGAAGCTTCTATTTGGTAACTAGGTTCAATGTCATATATTCAGCCTTAAAGCTTTATTAAATTGTTCACAATGTGAATACAAAATGGGAGGTATGTAAAACTAAGACCCTCTTTGTTTTGATAATCAAGCTCAATGAAAAATGTTGAATTTGATTTTTTTTGATAATTCAAATGTTTATTATTTCATGTTTTTATCATATTCCTGTATCTCATTTGGAGGTTTTGAATGTTCAATATACATAAACTCATTCAACTCAATATCAATATTATCTAAGCACATAGGGTTATAGTTTTTCTTTATAAACCCAATTCTAATTCTTCTTGCCATGCTACGAGTGATTTGGGCATCAATAAAAATGAAAATTATTGCATTAATAAAAATGAAAAATTATTTTTTGAAACCATACTATAGTGTGTATCCTATGAAAGTGGAAAAATATGGTTTTTTGGGTGAGGTGAACAGACAAGGTTTTATGAAACTTTTTCCTCAAATCCAATTTTCTTAAATGCCGCCCATTTTCTCACTGTTTGAAAAAACTATTTTGACACAAAAAATCATCCCATGAATCCCCCAACTATTTTTGTTTAAATCATACTAATATGTATGGGACTGGCGGTGGAGTCTAATATAAACCATTCGAAAGCTAAGTCCTAGAAACCTAAGAGGTGCCATCAATTAGATGTGAAGCTTATAGAGACATTGAATGTGAATGATGCTTCTGCATCGGGCCATCGATGAAATTCAAACCCCCGACCACTTTTCCACCCGATATCCATACCAACCAACCGATTGAATGATAGAGATCACTGAAAATCACACAATTACAGAAACATAGTTATATATTATGCACAAATGGTGTATGTGCACACACGCTCACACACACTGATTACAATCAGATTACTCTATTAAATAGAGTTTCTGAGATCCAACTTATTCCTCAATTAGACAGAGAGGTTGAGAGAATTTCTCAACCATTACAAACCACCTTCTCAAATATGGAATGTAAGCATTAACTCCAACATCCCCCCTTAATGATTACATTACATGAAAATAACAAAACAATCAAGCTTATCAATAGATACTCCATCAAGTTGCCTCATAACCCTCGGAAAGGTGTAGTTGGCAAGTTGGATTCTCGAGTTCGCTTCCTCAACTCCTGAATCAAGGACCTCCCGAAGTCAATTACTGAACAGCATCACAATCTGTCGCATAACCTCATTAGGAGACCACTTCCACGTCTACCACTAACGAGGGATCCTTCCCTAGATCCGCAACTTCCATACTATCTGGACAACCATCCATATTGAGCTTTACTGCCACTTGATCTCTTCAAAAACAATTGATTGCATTTTTCAATTGCTGAACTCCTAGTCATTCTATGGACGAGCTCCCATCCACCGAGATACATGGGTGCCAACCGCTGTACTCGCCAGTTATGTAGAAAAGTCGTCTAGATACAGAATGTATCTACAATCAATTTTGCAAAATATCCTTTTTATCATCACTTAATTTACAAATAAATTATAATACTAACAAACTACTCGACAATACTATACTAGCGATTTACTTCTCACAACGCAAAGCTGCAACTCATGTCGCAGCTGATCCAATGCAGCATTTCTGGTTGGATTAGCTATCCACGTGGGAGTATAGATACTGGAATACAAATTCTCTGGCATTGCACTATCGTCAATTGATTGCAAAATTGGATTGTTCTATACATATCGTGCTCGTATGTCATTTCATGTGCCTACAAATAAGATTCTCTGTGTCATTGCGCTATCATTTGCTGACTACTTATTGAACGATGACAGGACTGTAATTGAGTGATCGTGCAGTTTTTGGATTTGTGTTCTCTTGAGTACTGAAATCATTCACTTAAATCTCACGTTATTGCAATGTATTATTTTCGGCCTTCCACTGAAGTCGAGTTCCAAACTCAGTGTTTATTGCACACTGATGCATCGAATTTTGAATTTTGATTTGTTTAATTTCGTAATTCAGAATAGGACACCGGTTACTGCCCATCAGCCTGCCTCCTATAACGTGAAAAATAATACCACGGACACAGTGCCAACCAAATGGCGGCTCCTAACTCTCGGCTTGCCGATTCCTGGCAGAATTCGATCTGCAATCCATGCTTCTGTTGCACCGATTCAATCCTCCTCTACACGCTGAGATCTGATCCACCTCTGTACGCATACCTTACAAAAGATCCACTCACGCTGAATTCACACTGAATTTAAGTCTTCTCCGCAGCGGCTCACGACAGCATGGCTCAGAATCACCGACAATGGAAGCTTGTACCCACTCTCCAACGTAAATCCACTCACTGCAATGGGTGATCTCGCAGGCTCAACACCGGCAACGCGATGGGAACAGCGGACTTCTTTTCAAATTTTGCTCACCGTAGTTAGGAAATGGGAGTAAGAACGCTGCAATTTAAAAAATTCCGGTCAGCAGATATGCAGAATACCACAGACGGTGTCGCGGGGTCCTTTAACGCATTAGATTTTAGAGCATGTACAAAGCGTCCGTCAAGGCCTTTCCAACAACAGCAAACAAACAGAAAACAAATTCTACACATAGCACACAGGCCACTCATCTTATTCGCTCCGATACCATGATAGAAATCACTGAAAATCACACAATTACAGAAACATAGTTATATATTATGCACAAATGGTGTATGTGCACACACACTCACACACACTGATTACAATCAGATTACTCTATTAAATAGATTTTTTGAGATCCAACTTATTCCTAAATTAGACAGAGAGGTTGAGAGAATTTCTCAACCATTACAAACCACCTTCTCAAATATGGAATGTAAGCATTAACTCCAACATTGAAAGAATTACAATGGACATGATTTATCGGGCCCAACTTGCACTCATTTCATTTCTCCTCCAACGAGTTTTGAATTTGTATTATATATAATCAATATGTTTGATATATATAATATATAATTCAATTTTCTTAGTCTCTCCCAAGGTTTTCTCACTTTTCTAAGGGTTTGGAAACACTATTTTGACAAAAAAAAATAAAAAATTATCTCAGGAATCCTTCAAATTTTTTTGTTTAAATCATACTAATTTGTGGAAACCCCGTTGATAAAACTTCAACATTTTCATGAAGCTTTTGTGCAGATTAAATGATAGATTCAAATCAGGCGATCACCCTAATTAGGTTTTATAAGTTAAGAGGAATACCTTTCAATACAACTATTTCAAAATCATAATGAAATGAATCGGTCTCTAGATATTTCACAACAACCTTCCATTGTATATGAAAATATTATCTAGTGAAATAATCATTTTTTATTTTTAGGTTTATAAATATAGAAAAAAATAATAAATTAAATATGTATAATTAATTGATTGTTATTGTTGTGTAGTTGACCTTTGGATGTTGTATTTTATATTTTGCCTATACAATTTTATATAAAAAATGTGTTTAATTGTATATGAAAATTTTTGGAGTTATATTTTATATTTTTATCTTATTTTTAAGGTTAGTAAAATATCCATTTTAGTGATATTAATAACCAGCCAAGATCTATCTTAACCTTCGATCTATCAAGAACCCTAATGAAATTTTTGACCCCAATATATTCATTACATAAAAGTCAAAATCCTCCAATTAGAGAAATATTTTTGTTATTTGTTGGTTTCATTTTGAATGTACTTCATTGGTATTTGTGACCACCTAATCATTATTGTTTGTGTGGACTCTTATAACACCTACCAATCTTCTCCAAAAATGTAAAAATATATTTAATATTATTATAAAATTATCATTTAAATTATTAAATAATAAATTATATAAATATTTATAGAATTAATATTGATGCATGACTGAGATTCATGGACCAATCATGTAATACAAATAATATATATTACTAAATATTAAAGAAGTTCTCTTTTGATTACCCTTTAGTAAAGAAATTTTATTATTATTTATTTACAGATATTTATTATTTATTATTAGTGTTAATATTGATACTCTTAATATAATATAATTAATTCAATTAATATAATTATTATTAATATATAATACTATCAATATATTCATGCATTAATATAATAAAATTAATACAATTTATATTATTATTACAACTTATATCAATAAAATTTATTTTTTATAATTTAATTAAATTAAATCAAATAAATATATATTTATTATAATTATGAAATTATCTTTTTAATTATTAAATAATACATTATATAAAAATTTATAGAATTAATATTGATGTATGAGTGAGATTCATCCATATACAAAAAGGTCATTCATATAATACACATAATGGATATTAGCGGATATTGCTAAGCTTTCTTATTATTTAATTTTTAAAATATTTAAGCTTTTTATTAATATTAATAAAGATGATAAACATAAATGTTTAAGATTAACATATAAGTATTAATATTAATATAAATATTACTACTATTTTTAATACTTTCATGATTAATATTAATTACTAAAATCAATATTGATTGATATTAATATTAGTAATTTAATAATATACATTGATATTCACATTAATAATAAATATAAAATTTCAAATTAAACAAGAAATTATTAATATTAAATTTAAATATGGATATCTCTTTTAATATTAATATATATTAATATTAATAATAAAGACATATGTTAATGTTAACTGTAGATATTTATATAAAAGTAATTTTAGCATTTAGATATTTCATTAAAGATTAAGATTGATAACTTTTGGTTTACTTAAGTTTTATAACATTAGAATTTAACTTTATGTTTTTTTAGGTTCATTCATACTAGAATTAAAAAAAAATTGTATTTTTTATATCATTTGGTCCATATAACATTATGTTATTTTATAAAGCTATTTTTATAAGATAGAACTTTTTAATATTAAAAAATTTCCTTTTAACTTACTATTTATATTAAATATCAAACATTTACGTCAATATTAAACATAGACATTAATATTGGCTTATAAACAATAAATTTATAAGATTGTTAAGTTTTCTTATTATTAATTTTTTTTTTTTCAATATTTAAAATTTTTATTATATTAATAAATATTGATAAGCATAAATTGTTTAAAATTAACATATAAAGTATTAATATTAATATAAATATTATTACTATTATAAATATATTCATGATTAATATTAATTATTAAAATTAATATTGGTTGATATTAATATTAATAGTTTAATAATATATATTGATATTAACGTAAATATAAAAATTTCAAATTAAATAAGAAATTGTTAATATTAAAATTAAATATCAATATTTTTTTTTTATTGTTAATTAATGTTAATATTATTAATATATACAACTTTTAATATATATTTAATTAAATAATAGGATTCATAAATTTAGATTTACTTAGGTTCTATGATATTAGAAGTTAATTTTATGTTCTTTTTAGATTAATTGATATTAGAATTAAAAAAATTGGTATTTTTATATCATTTGGTCTATTTAGCATTATGTTATTTTATTATATAAAAATTTATAGAATTAATATTGATGCATGAGTGAGATGCACCAGCCCACCATATAATACAAGTAATATATATTACTAGATATAAAATAAATTTTCTTTTCATTACCCTTCACTAAAAAAAAATTATTATTATTTATTATTATTGTTAATATTGATACTCTTAATATAATATAATTATTATTAATATATAGTACTAGCAATATATTGATACATTAATATAATACAATTAATACAATTTATATTGTCATTGCAAACTATAGGAATAAAATTTCAAATGTTTATTATTTCATATTTTTACATTTATATTTTTTTATCATTTAATTAAATTAGATCAAATTAATATATATTTATTATAATTATGAAATTATCTTTTCAATTATTAAATATTACATTATATAAAAATTTATAGAATTAATATGTATGTATGAATGAGATTCATTCATGTAAAAAAAGAGTTGTTCATATAATACACATAATGGATATTAGTGGATATTGCTAAGTTTTCTTATTATTAACTTTAATTTTTTTCAATATTTAAGTTTTTTATTAATATTAATAAAATTTGATAAACATAAAAATAATAATAATAATAATAATAATAAGTAATTAATTAATTAAAATAAAATAAAATATTTTTATATTTTTTATTATTTGTTAATTTGTATATATATTTTATTTTTGTTTTTATTTATTTATTTATTTATTTTTTGACTATGTTTGACTATTTGATAGATGGTTGGTTTTAATTAAATTACATGAATAAATAATTAATTATATTTATTAATAATAATAATTGATTATTATATAATTTAATCAAAATTTACATATATACACCAAGATTTGTTAAATTACTTACCATTATATTAATTAATTGGTCAATTAGTTGTATAAATATATTAAAGGTTTTATAAATAAATTAAAATAATAATAATAAATTAATTAATTAAATAAATAAATAATGGAATATTTACTTTTTCTAAGTCAAACTAGCCGTTATTCTAACGGCTAGTTGAGCCATTTCTACATCTATTTATACTTAATGTCTGGATCTGATCTCTCACATAGTCCTGATGATGAACCACACTGGTTGGTTCGAAATGCGTCGACCACGTTCTTTTGCATGTGATTATTACCGAAAGAATTTCTACTAATTTATAAATGTTTAAATTTAACATATAAAGTATTAATATTAATATAAATATTATTACTATTATAAATATTTTCATTATTAATATTAATTCCTAAAATTAAAATCTATTGATATTAATATTAATAATTTAATAATATACATTGATATTAACATTAATAATAAATATAAAAATTTCAAATTAAATAAGAAATTATTAATATTAAAATCAAAATTAAATATCTCTTTTAATATTAATATTAATATTAATAATAAATACATATGTTAATGTTAAACGTAGAAATTTATATAAAAGTAAATTTCGCATTTAGATATTTCATTAAAGAGTATGATTGATAACTTTAGATTTACTTAAGTTTATGACATTAGAATTTAACTTTATGTTTTTTTAGGTTCATTCATATTAGATTTAAAAATATTTGTATTTTTATATCATTTGGTCCATGTAGCATTATGTTATTTTATAAAGCTAGGTTTATAAGATAAAGCTTTTTAATATTAAAAAAAAAATCTTTTAACTAAATATTTATATTGAACACCAAACATTTACATCAATATTAAACATAGACATTAATAGAGACATAAAATTAGATTTATTAAGATTAATAATATTTGCTTATAAACATTAGGTTTATAATATTGTGAGTTCTTTTTAACTATTGTAATAATGTTCTTATGGCTCATATGATTTTGTACATTATGTATCTATGAATTTTACTATATTTGTAGATGGAAAATTCCTTATGTATGTTAATTTTAATTCTATTCACCATTAATTGAAAATTGTTTTGTTGATATCATGTGTGTTTTCTTTTATGTTAGGTGATTTCCTTGTTTTATCATGGATCAAGCTATTTGGAGTTTTATTCCATTTGAAATTCTTGAAATTGTCTTCCTCTGGCTCCCTTTATCAATTCTCATAAAGTTTAGCATAGTTTGTAAGCAATGGAAGAATATTTTGCAAAACCCTTCTTTCTTATTGGGTTGCGAGCATGTGTGTACAAATGAATTTGGATTTATGGTTCCTTTTGTCAATAATTATCACAATTATTTTGTTGTTGACTACCTTAATCAGAATGGGCGTGTATCTCGTTTTCATTTGCAATTCATAGATTCAAAATACAAAGTAGAATCTACTATTGGACCAATGGTATTTTTATCCTTACCAACATAATTCTCCCATTCAAAAAACTATTTTGTAATGAATCCATTTACAAAGGCCCTAAAAAACATTGGGCGAATATGAATTGGAGATTCGGGATTCTTTTCGTTATTGGAAAATGTAAGCAGCAATAAATATCACTGGGTTGTTCTAAAACATATCTATGATAGAATGCAGTGTAAATTTTATGTTTACAATAGTCTTGATAGGGTTTGGTGAAGGGTTGATCTTCCATTTGGTGGCATTTCACCCCCTAAAAATGGAGTGTTTTATAAAAGTAAATTTTTTTGGCTCTATTTGGACACAGAGTATGAAGATTATCCTCGATATGGGTATATAATCTACTGGTTTGATGTAATAGAAAATGAATGGGGTTTTTCATTTGTTCCAATCATTGACATACGGTGTATGTCATTGGCAATATGCAAGAATCAATTGATATGTATTATCAATGATGGCTCCAATTCCGTATGGTCAATTGAAGAAATAGATAATTTTCAATTTGGTCACCCGTGTGTTGAACGAATAATTGACTACTTTTAGGATGATTGGGGCTTCAGATGGAAGTTGTTGGAAGAAATGTCTACAGATATAAATAGAAAATGTCCTGGTTAGCTTCCATTTCGAACAGTCTAAGGTGTGTTTCTTATGTGAAACTGTAGTGAAGTTCCTTTCCTATTATATGACATGATGAATGGCCTTTGTTTTTAACTGATATTTATAATTCAACTAATCAACAGATGTATGGGCTTTGGTATCCAACGTTGCAGGAGTGCAACAATTTGATCAAGTCTGGAAATGTTTTTGCAATTGCTCCCCATATGAATTCTATTGATAAGATTCCACCATTAGATATGGACATGGAGTCTTAGGCTATTAGTCATGTTAGCATTTCTTATACATTTTTTCATTTAATATTCTCTCTGTCGTTGTGGAAAGTATTTCCATTTTTTTTTTACTTTACATACTTTTGGGTATGTATGCTAAGCCTTTAAAATTACAATTCTATGGATATTTATATGGCTCCATTATGAGGGGGTGTCTTCTATATGTGTATGTATCAGATGTTGGATATTTAATTCCATTGCAATTTTCTCGAAAATATTTATTTTTGTGTCCCCTTTTAATTCTCTTAATTTCATTTGAATATGTTTGGATATTATCCATTTCTCTTTGTTTTTATAATCATAATTACTGTGACTTATTTTATACATGGTGTTTGCATTAGTTTTTTCTCGTTGATTCTCAAACAATGTTATATATTTAGGTACATTTTAGCATTTACATTTATATTTTGATGGTATATAGTTCCAAATATTTAGATATATTTCCAATTCATATAATTCTTATAGTATTTTGTTCCAGTTATATGGGTTTCCCAATACAATTATAATATGAGACATGAAATTTTAGCCTTTTTTGTTTTGGCCATTTGAAAAAATCCATTTTTCTTTTTAGCCATTTGGAAAAATCATTTTATGTTTTCATAACTTTATATGGTTGGAAAAATACCATATACGATTTTAATGTTTTTATGTGGTTGGAAAATAAAACGTGTTCCTTTTTCATTCTTCTGTGTTTATTTATAGTGGATATATTATATGTTCCATGTTTATGGTTCTATAATAAATATGTTATTATTCATTGTATACATGTCATCTGAAGGCAAAATCAAGTGTACAAGAAAAATGAATCAGTCACCAGCATCGCGTGACAAGTCTAATGAAATTCGTCGTTTACAGTATTAAAAAATGAAGGACACGATAAATGAGCATTGGAGAGCTACATATCATAGAAGAACAAGTGAAACAACTCTTCAAAATGATTTTATGATTCCTCGTAAGTATCGTACTATGGATGATATCATGGAAAGAACATTTCCCCTTGATAGTTCATTGCCAGAATATGCTCCTCGTCGGCATAATTTTGTTTTTCGATGCTCTCCTGAAAATTTTCATAATATTGGGGAAAAATCTCACACTACAGAAGAACATCATATTGATAACTTGGTTGCAAATGTTCACCCTAACCCTTCTGTCTCCGTAATTACATCTTGTGAGAAAGGCCAAAGGTTGAAAAATATCCATGGTGGAGGCAATGATGACATTGTATATGATGACTTGGATGATAGTTTTATTGGCCATTTTTTTGATAATTTGGAGCTAGCTAGTCAAAACATGATATCTTCCAATCTTCCTTCTCAAAATAATTTTGTCTCACGAACATAATCAGTCATCCCTGATAGCATTTCGTGTGAAACAATGGAAGTAACCCAATGATATTTTTACAGTTGCTGCAATAGTGGCTATTTTATTAGATTCCTCTATTTACATTTTTTGTTACAAACTTACAAGGTATTTTATTCTCTTGGAATAGGATACACCTCATTTTAATAGAGGTCTAGAAATTATCTCCCCAAGTCTTCCATCTACTAATCTGATAATTGAAGATGAAGCATGTCATAAACTTCCACTGCATTCTCCTCGACAATCAAATCGGCAAACTAATGTAAATGGTTAATGTATTTTATTTCATTTTTCATTTTTTGATTTTTTAGTAGGTTGGACATGAATTTTATTGCATAATTTATTTTCTTCAAACTTGACACAACTCATTTCAATAGAGGCATACAAATTAACTTCATAGATGTTCTGTCTACTAATGTTATAAGTGAAGAGGAACTATCTCATAGCATTGATCTAGATCGCCAACCAAATGTAATTTTTGAATGAATTTGATATTTTCCTCCTTTTTTCATTTATTGTTAGTTGTACAGTTTTAAATATTTATTGGTTGGACATTTAGTTTTATAATGAATTTTATTTTTTTAAAACATGAAACAACTCATTTAAATAGAGGCATAAAAACTAACTCCCCAAGTGTTCTATCCACTGATGTTAGAAGTGAAGAGAAACCATCTTGTACGCTTCATCCACATCACCAAACAAATGTAAATATTGAATGAATTTGATTTTTTTTTCATTTTTTCATATCTAATTATTTGGACATTAAATTTCGAAAAAAGAAATTATGCTAAGGAAACCTTATCATCCTCTCAGTTTCTAGAAATGTAGACCATAAATTTGGAAAGACGTTGTCATAGATCTATTCCACATGTTTCAAATTTGGGAAGGGAATCTCATGGTGCTGAAAATCAAGTACATTTTAGAAGAAATTATACTCTTCCACATCGTTCTCCACATGGTCCAACCAATACAAATCATATTCATTTCGATGAAAACATGATTTAAGTGCATAAATGATTTTGAGAAAAGATAGATAGCTTGTTAGTTGTCCAAATGTGCCACATCTGCCAAGAATCATATCCTGAAATCCAAGTTTTGAGATATTCCGAAGGACCTATTTGCAGACGATTTAAGAATGAAAGAGGTTCACATCGTTTTTCTGGATATCATAACATGGATCCTGATGAGCAACCTCATATTTTAAGAGTTCTTACTCGAGTTGAAGAAATGTTAATAGCACATGTAAATCCTATTTTGCAAGTGACACATGCTCGAGGTGGGAAATATAAGTATAGCAGACACATAATTAGCTTTCCCCAAGATATTTCTACAATTGCACAAAGTCTTCCCCGACATGTTGAAGATCTTGACTTTTTAATTTTGAGGAGACATGTTGCTCAGTCTAAATATTACGAATGTTATGTAAAAATATCTTGAGTTATGGATGTATTGCTTTTCAAAATTGAACATGATCAATATTATCCATAAGTTGTAATTGATTATGATTCAATGAATTCTCTTCTCGAAAGATCAACAGATGTCTCCTGCATGCTTAAATTTGTTGATTTTGATATTGAAGAAACTGAGATCAATGCAGCTAATAATGAAGGGTTGCCTCTTGAGAATTTTCCCTCACATCCTTATTCTTTTGTTGCTTGCCTACCCAATGAACGGAGAGAAGTGGAAGAAATTAGAGAATTTCTTGATGATGTTTATTCTTCAGATGTTCAAGAAATGGATTGGCCCAGTATTGCAACATCTCTGGTGAATGAATATAATACTGAGGGGTTATTAGATATGGCATTCCCCAAATTTTTCGCCACTGGTGATGTTGATTGGTTGCAACCACGCATTTGTATTGTTTAACTTCATGAGTATGCATTGCATCTTCTTAGATACTATGATCAGAGGTTTCGAAGCCATCCTCGCTTTCGATATTACCTATTGAACATGATAATGTGGCATCAGAGCCAAGAAACTGCTTCAGTTTTTGTGAAGAAAATTTTACATGATAACTCACCAACAACAATTAAAAACTTGTGTCACCAACTTTCTGATTTACCAGATAATAAGTTGGTTGAGCATCTTATGCGGTTTGGTTCTTATCTAAGAGGTACAAGGGCATACTGGACTAAATTTCGGGCTAAATTGACTAACATGATTACTCAGGTGGGATGTCCATATTTTCTTTTTACTTTGAGTACAACTGACACAAAGTGGCCAGAGCTGCATAGCCTCATGCATGTACCCTCACATTATCATTCGTTAAATGAGCATCATATGAAAATTGAGAATGTTATCCAGTACTCTCATATTTTTGCCACATTTATGCACCATAGATTCAATATATTTCGAGAAGAATTTATGCAAAAATATCTTAAAGCGAAAAACTTCTGCTACAGGTCTGTTTTGTTGAATTTATTTTCTATTCATTGTCAATTTATTAGTATGGTTCAATTTATATTTTTTTTATTAACTCTGTATTCATTTTATTCAAATATGAGTTGCAACATAGAGGTTCAGCACATATCTATGGTTTCGTATGGTTGCAAGGAGCTCCTGACATGGAAAGACTAGATTGGTCAAATGATTGTGATTTACAACTTGCAAAGAGATTATTTGACAATTATGTAACTGCATGGAATCCACGTGAAGTAAATCATCGCAATATAATGGTTCCAAGAAGTCTCAATGATGACCCTTGCCTATTAAACACTGATAATATTTTATCTTGCAATCCTCATAATGATTATGAAGAATTGTTGAACCGTTTCCAAAGGCACACAAAGTGTAGTGTAGATTCTTTTTTGTGCAAAAAGGGCACTATTCTCGCCTGTCAATACAATGCTCCATGGGATCTTTCTAAAGAATCAAGATATTTCATAGATGATCAAGGAAGAAAAAAATATGACCTGACAATAAATGATGATAGGCTCAATGTACATAGCATTGAGCTTCTAACAATTTGGCGTGTAAATGTTGATTTCCAACCAGTGCTTTCTTGGCATGATGTCCGGAAATATATTGCTAAGTATGCATCAAAAACAAAGAAAAGGTCTGAAATTTATCATGATATGTTAAATATAATTTCAAATACTATTTCCTCTGAGGATCATGCTTTATGTGCTTACAGAAACGATCATTGACCATGACATTGGAGCACAAGAAACATGCCATATGTTGCTTAAGTTACCTCTTGTTGTATGTAGTCGAAAATTTGTTTCATTAAATTTTGGAAGAAAGGTTTTTAGGAAAATAACAAGGGATGGCATGCAATGTTCATCTGAAAATACTTTTGTTCAACATTATCAGAAGAGGCCTTTTTTCCTTGAATATCTATCTTTGATAGAAAGAGAAAGATCTTGGACATTTGATAGCAAGCATAAAAAAGATCCTTGGAAGCCTAGAGATGTTCATGTGATTGTTCGAGTTTGGCCACGGTTTTATTCTATTCATAGTGATGGTTCAGACGAATTTGAAACCTTTTGCTGGACAAAATTTCTCTTGTAAAATCCATTTCATGATATTTATGTGGAGATTCGGCTTTCAGCTGAAATTATTGTTGAAAATTGGAGGAATTTCTGATATCGAGCATGGTATGTTGATCGAAATCCATCAATTGTTGAAATGATGGAAGATGGAGAAGATGGTGATTTTTCTAACCAGGAAATGAATCTTTAAGATGATTTTCAAGGATGGCAGATTTTCTCTCGCTTGGTTCCACTAATTAATGTGAATTTTTATGATCTTCACACCCTTGGTTGAAGGGATTTTGATATATCCTTTGACTGGCAAAGTAAAACTATTTCTGATGATGTGGCTGAAGAAGCTATTAATTTTATAAGGAATGGAATATCAAGGGGTGATATTGTTGTCTTTGAAATAGAAAATTTGCCTCTCCAAATTCATTAGCAGAAAAACAACGACTTGTTTTTGAAATTGTTTTAAGGTATTTGGTTGATTATGAGATTTGTGAAGCTCTTCTTATGATTGTTCAGGGCACTGCAGGCATTGGAAAGTCTTTCCTTGTCCATTTCCTTTTTGAATCTCTTTCTAATTTTTCAAGTAATGGAAAAATTAATTTGCTTCTTCTTGCCCCAAGAGGAATAGTTGCTTTTAATATACATGCAAAAACAATACAATCTGCTCTAAAAATTCTGATTAAAGATATGAAACCACTACAGGGTCAATCACTAGCAGTATTCCAAGAAGCAATGAGGCATATTCGATATATATTGATTGATGAAATGAGATTTTTAGGATCAAGGTTATTCATGGAAATAGATGCTCTATTACGAGAAGCATTTCCAGAGAAAAATAATTGTCCGTTTGGTGGCAAATCCATCATCCTTGTGGGTGACCTTCACCAGCTACCTCCTATGAGAGATAAGCCTTTGTATGCAAGTAATACAGCAGGGAAAGTCTTGTGGAAAAAATTCAATATTATTGTCACTCTTGACACAATATTTTGCCAACAAGGGAATAATGAGAAACAATCTTGTTTTCAAAGAGTCCTAAATAACATAAGAAATGCAGAACTTGTTCTTGATGATTGGGAGTTTCTTATGTCACGGGCTGATATGAGGTTGCATCCTAGAGAAAGGGATTTATTTAATGCAGTAGTTCACATGTTTCCAACAAATAATTTGGTGTCCTTCCATAATAGGCATATGTTTAAATCATTAAATTCTCCAATTACACGATGTATTGTTGTGAATTCAAGGAGTTTAGAAATTAGGGGTGCCGATGATGATCAGCTGGACCGTGAAGTTTTGTTGTGTCATGGCCAACGTGTTATATTGACATGTATTTTGTGGGTTGAATCTAGTTTGGTGAATGGTGCACTTGGGTATGTGAAGGAAATATTTGATATGCCTACCTCTAAGCCACCTGAGCTTCCAATGTTCACAACTGTTTTTTTTTATAAGTATGTTGGTATTCTGTTTCATGCAATAAATCCAAACATTGTACCTATCACACCAGTGATAAGAGGAAATCGAAAACAAATTCCATTAAAGATGGCATGGGCGCTTACAATCCACAAGTCACAGGGTCTGACTTTAGAACGAGCATCAATTGATATCGGGAATAAAGAGCAACAAGGCATGAACTTCATAACCATATAAATAGTGAAATCAATAGATGGTTTATGCATTGCACCGCCTTTCTCTTTTAAGCGTTATGCCAAGATAAAATATAGTGCATATGTTACAATTAGGAAGAAAGAAGAGGAGCGATTAAAGTCCATATCGTTATGATATGAAACTATTAATACTTTTAGCTCTTTATAGAATGTTTTTTGAATTTATTTTATTGTCCTCTTTATTTTCTTTTAATATAATAATGATTTTGATATATTAATGAGATGAATACATTCATCAAATTAATAGTAATATTTTTTAAAGTTGTTTACTTTGTTTTTCATGTTGTTTAATTTTTTTATTTTTTAAAAGTGGTTTTTGTTATTTTGTTTACAATGAACCATTCAGAGATTAAAAAGCCAGTTATATGAGCCAATCATTAAAAGTCAAGATGGAATTCCATATCTCTATGATATGCAACCAATAGTGTTGTGACATATTTATAGATTTTTTTTAAAATTATTTTTATTGTCATCTCTATTTTCATTTAGTATAATAATTATTTTCATGTATTAATGAAATGAATACATTCATTAGATCCAATATAGTAATATCTGAGAAATTTCTTACATCATTTTTTGTGTTGTTCAATTTACCTCCTTTTTTTAATTCGCTATTGTTCTTTTGTTCACAATGAACCATTTAGACATGTACAACCAGTTATATGAGCTAATAATTAGAAATCAAGATTGAATTCCATATCCCTATGACATGCAACTAACAATTTTTATCAATGTCGTTTGCTAAATATGTTGTGGTTTGGTTCAATATCAACATATTTATATTTGATATTAATATTAAACTAAAATTAATATATACATTAACATTAATTTAAATACAAATATAGAATTACTAACATTATTAATATTTGATTTTAAACATTGAGTTTAAAAATTTGTGATTTTTTGTTGATTATTGTAATAAGGGTCATATCACTCATTTCATGTGTACAATATGTATTTCTAATGAGGTTTATATTTGTAGAAATTTTATATCATTTGGTTCATGTAACGTTAAATTATTTTATAGCATGACATTTTTAAGATTAGGTTTTTTAACAACAATACAAATGTGGTGCTCTCTCTCTCTCTCTCTCTCTCTCTCTCTCTATATATATATATATATATATATTCCTAGATGTTTTTATCTCTTTGTTTATTAATTTTTATTTTGTCATTTTTCTTTCAAATGCAGATATGGATAATAGCAATGGCATCTATTATAATCAAGCGGTGGAAAATATTTCTAGACTCATCAGTTTTGTTTCGTATCTTCGGAACAAGTTCGATACAAAACATGGCTTCCATCCTGCTTTTATTGATGATCATGTTCGTGTGCTAGATGAAATGGAAATGAATGTAAAATACTTGTTGCATGTACACATGAGGGAGGATGGGAGAAAAACAAGAAGGGATTGGTTGGAAAGCATTAAGTATCGTGATCATTATCCTGTTGATTTGAATTGGTGTTCCTTTTGTGGTCGGTCTGGTTGTGTTCTTGAAGAGGCTATTTGATAAATGACCTTTGATGGAGATTTCTGAGTCCATTTTTGTAGTGGAATTTATTTATGTAAACACAACAAAAAACATATGTTAATTTCAATGTTATTTTTTTGGTTTCACTGATGGTCGAATTGAATATCACTATAGTTTATTAATTCATTCGGTTTATAATAATAACAATCAGTAAGGTTGATTGATCACTTGTGGTTTATCATAATAATAATCATGTGACTTTAAATTCATCCATGTTTAAAATATTGGGTCGTATGCTTTATTAAGCTCTTGTGTTTTTAATATTGTTCCCTTGGCCTTATTGGTCCCTTAGGTTATTAATATTTTCCCCTTGGGTTCACCAATTCCTTTGGTTTATAATATTAAACCTTTGGGTTTATTAGTTCTTTTGGTTTATAATATGAATAACCCTTGAGTTAATTCTAAGTGTTTATTAATTTCTTTGGTTTTTATATTTTTTTATTAATTTTATTGAACCTTCAACTTTATTAATTACTTGGGTTTATTAATATTTTTTTATTTCTAATACTAATATTTTGGGTTTATAATATTAATAATTCCTTCGGTTTATTCATGTTTTTCGTTTATAATATTAATAATCCCTTTTCTTTCTTGATGTTTTATGTTTATAATATTAACATTTCCCTATATTTGTTGATCCATTGGGTTTATAACATTAATCCCTTAATTTTTTGAATTCTTTTGGTTCGTAATATTATTCCCTTCAGTTTATTAAATCTAAATATTAGGGTTTAAATATTAGTCCTATAGTTTAATACTAATGCATGGTCTAATGTCAAATTATGAAAAACTTTGACTCAATATGAAAATCAACCATGGGAAACCGTTGTTAATTAGCATTATCCATAGTCGATCAATGTCATCCATAGTCAAATTTCACATTCTGACAAATATTGTCTCAATATGAAAACCAACCATGGTCATAGTTGGTCCAATGTTGCATTGTGACAACAATTGTCTCAATGTTTAAATCAAGCATGGTAAACCATGTTTATTCTCCTTGTTTTATAACATTAATAACCATGTGACTTAATCAATCATTTTAAGAAAAAATGATTCCTAAGATTTATTAATCTCTTTGTTAATCATGTGAGTTTCTCATTCATTTGTATTTAACATATTTATTACTACTTTACTAATCTTTTTTTTTTTATATGGATTCCTTGGCCTTGTTGATCTCTTATGTTTTTAATATTTCTCCCTTGGGTTCCCCAATTCATTTGGTTTATAATATTAAACCCTTGGCTTTATTAGTTCTTTTGGTTTATAATATTAACAATTCCTTGTGTTTATTAATTAGTTGATTTTAAAATATTGATTCTTATGGTTTATTAATTTCTTAGGTTTTTGAGTTTAAAATATGTATTCTTAGGGTTTGTTAATCTCTTGTGTTTTTAATATTGATCCCTTGGCCTTATTGATCCCTTAAGTTTTTAATAATTTTCTCTTGGGTTCACAAATTCCTTCGGTTTATAATATTAAACGCTTGGGTTTATTATTTCTTTTGGTTTGTATTATTAATAGTCCCTTGGGTTTATTAATCTCTTGAGTTTAAAATATTAAATACTATGGTTTATTAAATTCTTAGGTTTTGGGTTTAAACTATTAATTCTTATGGTATATTAATCTCTTGAGTTTAAAATATTAATTCTTAGGGTTTATTAATTTCTTGGTTTATAATACTAATATTTATCCCTTAGGTTTATAACATTTTCCGTTAGGTTTACTAATTTCTTGGGTTTATAATATTAAATGCTTGTGTTTATTTGTTCTTTACCTTTATAATTTTAATAATTCATTTGGTTTATAATATTACTTATTTTGGTTTACAACATTAATAATCCGTTGAGTTTATTAATCTCTTGAATTAAAAATATTAATTCTTATATTTTATTAATTTTTTAGGTTTTTGAGTTTCAAATATTAATTCTTAGGGTTTATTAATCTCTTTTGTTTTTAATATTGATCCGTTGGCCTTATTGAGCCCTCAGGTTTTTAATATTTATCCTTGGGCTCCCCAATTCCTTTTGTTTATAATATTAAACCCTAGGGTTTATTAATCTCTTGTGTTTTTAATATTGATCCCCTGTCCTTATTGATCCCTTAGGTTTATGATATTTATCCATTAGGTTTGTTGATTTCTTTGGTTTATAATATTAAACCCTTGGGTTTATTAGTTCTTTTGGTTTATAATGTTAATAATCCCATTGGTTTATTAATATCTTAAGTTTAAAATATTGATTGTTATGGTTTATTAATTTATTAGGTTTTTTAGTATAAAATATCAATTCTTAGGGTTTTTTAATCTCTTGTGTTTTTAATATTGATCCCTTGGCCTTATTGATCCCTTATGTTTTTAATATTTATCCCTTGGGTTCACCAATTCCTTTGGTTTATAATATGTAAACCTTTGTTTTATTACTTCTTTTGGTTTGTATTATTAATAATCTCTTGGGTTTATTAATCTCTTTAGTTTAAAATACTAAATGTTAGGATTTATTAATTTCTTAAGTTTTTGTGTTTTAAATATTATTTCATATGCTTTATTAATCTTTTGAGTTTAACATATTAATTCTTAGGGTTTATTACTTTCTTAGGCTTTTGGGTTTTAAGTATTATTTCTTAGGGGTTTTTAATCTCTTCGGATTAAATTATTTATTCTTAAGAGTTTTTTTATTTCTTGGCTTATAATAATAATATTTATCCTTTGCTTCAGCAAATACTTGAGGTTATAATATTAAACCCTTGGGCTTATTAGTTCTTTTTGTTTAAAATATTAATAATCCTTTGGGATATTGGTAAGATATATACACTTACTATAAATATTAATAAAATATTATTATTTTGTTATTTTTGAATTATATTGTGGATTGAGTTAAAACTATTAATATATTAATATATTGAAATAATTTAAGAATATATTTTTATTATATATTTTACTATTGAATAATATAATATTATATATTCTATTATATTATATTCTTTTGTTTTATAATATTAATAACCCTTTGGGTTTATTAATTTATTGAGTTTTAAATATTATTTCTTAGGCTTTATTAATTCCTTAGGTTTTTGAGTTTAAGATATTAATTATTAGGTTTCATTATTCTCTACTGTTTTTAATATTGATCCCTTGGCTTTATTGATCCTTTAAACCCTTGGGTTTATTAGTTCTTTTGGTTTATAATGTTAATCACCCCTTGGTTTTATTAATCTCTTGAGTTTAAAATAATAATTTTTAGGTTTTATTAATCTCTATTGTTTTTAATATTGATCCCTTATCCTTATTGATCCCTTAGGTTTATAATATTTATCCCTTGTGTTCGATTCCTTTGGTTTATAATATTAAACACTTGGGTTTATTAGTTCTTTTGGTTTCTAATGTTAATAATCTTGTTGTTTTATTAATATCTTAAGTTTAAAATATTGATTCTTATGGTTTATTAATTTATTAGGTTTTTTAGTTTAAAATATCAATTCTTAGGGTTTATTAATCTCTTGTGTTTTTAATATTGATGCCTTGGCCTTATTGATCCCTTATGTTTTTAATATTTATCCCTTGGGTTTACCAATTATTTTGGTTTATAATATTTAAACCTTGGGTTTATTACTTCTTTTGGTTTATATTTTTAATAATCTATTAGGTTTATTAATCTCTTGAGTTTAAAATATCAATTGTTAGGGTTTATTAATTTCTTATATTTTGGGTTTTAAATATTATTTCATATGTTTTATTAATCTTTTGAGTTTAGTATATTGATTCTTAGGGTTTATTACTTTCTTAGGCTTTTTTTTTTTAAATATTCTTTCTTAGGGTTTTTTAATCTCTTCAGATTAAATTATTTATTGTTAGGGTTTTTTTTTTCTTGGTTTATAATATTAATATTTATCCTTTGCTTCACCAATTACTTGAGTTTATAATATTAAACCCGAGTTTATTAGTTCATCTTGTTTAAATTATTAATAATCTCTTGGGATATTGGTAAGAGATATACACTTATTATAAATATTTTTAAAAAATTATTATTATGTTATTTCTGAATTATATTATAGTTTGAGTTAAAATTATTAATATATTGAAATAATATAATTATATATTTTACTATTGAGTAATATAATATTATATATTCTAATATATATACATATAAATATACACACATATATATATAGAGTTAATATTATTAATATATTATAAGTAAATATGTAAAATATATTGGTAATTATATTCATAAATATATAATATTTATTTTGGTGAAATATATGTGGTGGGTTGTGGATATAGGTCTATTGGCCTATATCAACCACATTGTTGAATGTGATTGTAAATATGTTTCATATACGCCTATCGGTGTATATCAACTACATTAGCAAATATGATTATGCTAGTTTACTCTACTAACACCATGGAATGTCATATCTTTTAGGCTCACTCTAGCTATTGGTTGTTATCAAGGTTGTTATATATGTTATATATATGTTGTTATCTATGTTATGTATTTATTACAGCAAGAATTTACTACATGTACTAAGATTCCTAAAATGTAAATACTACATGATTATGCTCAAACTCTACACATACCTATGATAGAACATCCTGTGATGCTTGATTTTCTTTCCATATTAATAACAACATTACCTTGGACTCCATTCATGATATAGCCAAAAACAAATTACATCAACAATATGATTTACATCAACAATATGATAATGTTTTGTTATTGCAAATATGTAACAAAAAATAGGATAATGAGAAGAACAAACATGTATTATTTTGTCCATAACTTAGGTGCTTAATGTAGATACTATACAACATAAATTCTATTTTCATGTTGTTTAGAACAATATTTCAAGAATTATAAAGAAGAAAAACCACAAAAATAATTAAAGAATAACACAATACTACCAAAAATATGGTTATACTTACAATTAATCTCTAAAATAAAGAAAATTTGATTAAGTAAATCACACATTAAAAATTGTGTACATAAATAAATAAAGAATAACACAATTGTTCCAAAAATGTGGTTAACACATACTTCCACTCTCTCAAATTAATAGAATTTGTTTGAAATAAATCAAAGAAAGTAAAAAAATTATCCTTCTATTATAAGGGCCAGCCCAACCTAAAAATAGAAAAACCTTCAAATCGGGTTTATGAAGACATTATATACAATCTATGGTTTGGGCCTATTTTGGAACTGCATACAAAAACCACATATTTGTGGACGAGTTATTATATATTTGAAAGACAGGAATTCCATAATTAAGGTCGGAATGGGGTTGAGGTAGAAATAACTATAAAGAACTAATGGCCTTAAATCTTCTCATTCTAGCAGGTGAAAAGGGAGTTACATAGTTTTAAATATTTGGAAGTTCTTAGCTTGTTAAAAAGATGTTGGGGAGTTTGTTTAATAAATTTATTTATTTTAAAGTTTATTTGATGAAAGGAAGCACATATTAAATAGTTTTAGCTTTCTAGCTTGTTAAAAGGACGTTGGGATTTTGGTTAATAAATTTATTTACTTTAACTCTATTTGATGAAAGGAAGTACATACAAATTTTTTTAATCAAATATACATACACCATGTCTACAAATTAACATAATTACAAATAGAAAAGGGAGTCACAAAGTTTCAAATACTTGGAAATTCCTAGCTTGTAATTAAATGGATGTTGAGGAAATTAATTACTTCAAATTCTATTTGATGAGAGAACAGATATCAAATAGTTTTAATCATATCTCCTTAGACCACGTCTAAAAATGAACATGACTACAAATATTGTGTCAAAATGTCTTCATATGGCCTTTGGTCAATAGATTATAAAACTGAGTGTGATGAATTTAGATTGAGGTCAATAAAAAGTGAGTAATATGACACAATAGATGTCATATGAATGGAAACTACACTTTGAAGTGTACTAGGAGGTTCAACAATAAGAGATTCTTTAAAAGAAAGCAAGATTTGTGTGTTTTTTTTATTTACTTAAATATTTATTTAGTGAGACAATAAATTCCAATTGAAGCTATATCTAAGGGCATGAAGCACCATTTCTTCCATACAAAAATATTTTTCTAAAACATTTAGGTACTGAGAAAATACGCCCCAAATGAAGTTAGATATAGAGGCATAAAATACCTTTTTTAATATAAAATCTCTCAAAAAAGATCAAACCATGGATACTTTTATAGAAGAGAAAAATATTTGTGTGTTTTTCGCTATATAAATATTGAAATACTAATATAAAAAGTCCCAAATGAAGATAAGTTAAAAATGGAATTAAAATATGTTAATAATGGATCTATGATCTCAATGTGTAAAGATATCTAAATATGTAATAATATCTATTATTGTATAAGAGAATAATCTATGTGTGTTTTTCACCATCTACCTAAATATTGAGATACTAAAATAAAAAGTTCCGGATCTATGATTCTCTAAATATGTAATAATATCTAATGATATAAAATGCCAAAGAGGAAAAAATGAAGTTTATTTTTTATTTCCTCGATATAAGTATACATAGGAATTAATCATGTGGTGCACGATGAGCAAACACGATCCTTTAAGGGTGAAAAGGAAATCTAAACATACATATGAAATGTTTTATCATAATTTATTATTCAATGAAGAACCCCACAAATTAAATGTGGGAAACAACACTTTCAAAAACAAAAATGAAGTGGAAGTTGTGTGTGAACATTATATAGGGCAGCCCCCTACATCAAAGGAAATAGCATGCATAACAATGGCCATAGTAGCTTCAATGAATATGTGTCCATTCCACAAATACCTTTTAAGCTGAAGGTATGCCAGGTATATAAACTTCCTCTATGGATCACCACACCACTCCATTCTTTAAAAAAGAAAGCGCTTAGCCCAGGGTAGCCACCACTACCATATTAGAAAATAGTTCTTCTGAAATGTTCTTCATTTTTGTGTTCCCCATTTACATTACATGCAACAAATGAATTGATAATTAAGTACATAATGAGCATACTATTTTTCCAAGGTCAAATCAAACCATGAGGTATAACAATAAATGTTTTATCTTATTTTGTGGCATACAACAAAAAACTCCAATGTGGAGAAAAATATCGCATTAGAAAAAAATTTACTCCAAAAAGGAAATGTGGGGAAAAACTCGGGAAAATACCGCATTAGAAAAAAATTTAAATGGGAGACTAGGTATGGATAGTATATAGGGAAGACCCTTGCAACAAAGCAAATACTATGTGGAGAAACAACCAAAGTAGCCCAAATTAATGTGTTCCCATCACACCAACACCACATAGTCCAGGTATGCCACATATATAACCTCTCTAGTGGAATACCATGCCACTTTATTCCTCAAGGACAAAAGCAGTCAGCCCAGAGAAACCACCACTACACAGATCAGAAAAAAGGAGAGCTATGCCACCACCTATAACAAAATCTATAAAAAATAAATAAATCATTAAAATAATAACATAACAATATGAAACAAGAAAGCTGCAAGGCAGCAAGTCCCTGCCTTGAGCGGGGAATTAAGAAAAGAAAAATTTTAGCATATGAAATGAGTTTTCATGTTATATGATGATCTATGTTTTAGTTTTATTCTGAACCACACTAGTGAACACTTTAATCTTTCTATTTCCACATGGCTCATGGAGGAAGTGCATGTTTTTTTGTTTTTTAAATAATTATAGTATCATGTGTTTCTCTTGAAATTGATTGTGGTTATGATAGAGACTTCACTTTTGATTATGTTTATCTGGAACCACTAACATAAGTACCCTTACTAGCAGTACCATTTTCAAAAGCCATAGAACGGGAGTTATCTGACTTGGTTCGTAGATCGAAGATCCTCTCCACAACAACAAATTCTCGGGGCAGTATGTTTTGGAGATTGATATAGTAAGAGTGAGCTTCAGAATTTAATAATTAATTATTGTGGGTCAAAGATCAAAATAAATACTACTCTGCATAGATCAACAAAAGGAAATCGAGTTGAGTATTTCTGTGGTGTACTGAACAAAAATTATGGTGGTTTTATGGTTTATGGAGCATTTACATAAAATGGGCAACTTGTAAACTGAATCTAGAATGGACGGACAGATGTTGGCGTTGGATGGTTCCATGAAATGGGGGGCATCACAGTTGGGGTAAGAAAGCCTGTGTTAGTGAGTTTTGGGTCGTTTTGAAGCAAAAGGGCACTATTGGATCAGGCGGGTTCTGATAACTTTGTGAGCTGAGAACACCCAGATCAATCGAAGAATAGATGGGTTTATCAATATGTAAAATGGGCACGGCTAGATCAAGCAGAAAGTGGGCTAAAAGAGGTTGGTTTTAGGAGTGTTGGTTGTTTTGTAACACAGGAACAGCTAGATCAGGCAGTGAGTGGGCTTAGGGCAATTGGCTCTTGGGCGATTTTGCGAGTTTGTTAAATTGGTGGTCATCTGTTTTCGATTTTATTACGCACTGGATTGAAGTTTCAGGGGCTGATTTTGGGGGATCAGTATAATTTTAGCGATGGGGCATAACTCAGATGACTGCAGGGCAGAAGACCCCGAGTTAAACATGATTAGGGCAACACCTTTAGAACAAAACAACGAAGCCCAAGAGGTTTGATCGTCGGCTTGGCGAGGTGATGCAGAGCTACCAGTTGTTTCACCTGTTTATTTTTTCCAATCCATTAAAGAATCATATCCTGTTACTAAGTGCATCCATATCTATAAGTAGCGCTCCACTTGTCTATTTGTCGTTTAGATATAACGACAAATACTATTCATTGTGGTTCTCTTAAATTTGCAGATGAATTGTGTGTTTTGACAGTGTTAATATTTTTACAGGATCGTATATTGGAAATTTAGAAGATTTATTTTAGGTGATGGTTCTTGGTGCCATTACCGTGGGGATTTAATCTCAATAATTAATCTCAAGTTGGATAAGAAGATTATTGATATGGTTATGTTTAATTCTTAAGTTCTTACATACACAAACCCGATTGGTTGATGCGTACACTAGTACAAAATGGCTAATTTGTTACTAAAAAAACGACTAAAATTTGCATATAAATGACTATTTTTCGGTCGGTGACCAATAGTAGCTAATTTACAGTATCTTATAACGTGACCAACTTTTGGTCGTTTTTAGCTTAGTCATTAATTGGTTATCTCAATTTTGTTATCTAGTTGTATATTTGGTCATTGATTTGGTCATTGATTTAGTCACTGATTTGATCACTAATTTAGTCATTCATTTGGTCTTTCATTTTGTCACTGATTTAGTCATTCATTTAGTCATTCATTTGGTCACTGATTTAGTTATTATTTTAGTCATTGATTTGGTCTTTTATTTGGTCATTAAATGTCGCAATTAATGACTAAATATATTACTATATGATCACCCAAGAAAACCAATTAATGACCAAAGAACTATGACCAACATGTTGGTCGTGTTATAAGATACTGTAAATTAGCTACTAATAGTCATATATATGCAAATTTTAGTCATTGTTTGAAACCAATTAATGACCGAAGAAATGTGACTAAATTCTAGTAGTGTTATAAGATACTGTAAATTAGCTACTAATAGTCGTATATATGCAAAATTTAGTCATCATTTGTAGTCACAAATTTATCATTTGCAGTAGCCATTTATTCATTATATAAACCACTAATTTAGTAGTTTATATTCATTTCATTAATAATCATTATAAATGACTAATTTAGTCGCATATTCATTTTATTTGTGTTCATTATTAATCAACATAAATTAATTTGTATGATTTAAAAATGTGCATGTTCATCTAATATGAAAACACAAAGTCACATATTTTAATTACAAAACTAAACAACATCAAGTGCAACTATAAATAATTTCAACCACATAAATTATATTATATGAAATGTTAAAATATTACAATATGAGTTTCCAACTTTATATTAGCTGGACTACAATTTACACATGAAATGATGTTTCATCACTTCAAAACATTATCATTGTGTTGTCAAGGCATTACAGGTGAATTCACCAACTCTGAAGACTTGATCATCAGTCTTTATATGTGTGTCTTATCCGAGATATTGGTTCAAAGGGTATCACCAAACTAGTTCTCCTCTCTCTTTTTGCATTTGTCGCTCCAATGTTATTGCTCTTCTCTTTTTTCAATTCATGCTTCTTACCATCAATACCAATTTCATTTTCTGAACACAAAAGAAAATACAATGCACTGTAAGAAATGAAAGACAATGAACACTAGAATATAACATAAATTAGACTATAAATAGTTTATACAACATATACCTTAACATCAACAATGTCAAAGCAATTTTCTTTCAGCATCAATTTCTGTAAAATAAATGTCACGTTATTCTTTCCCATTTCTCAACATGCTACATACGATAAATTGAAAATCACATAAAACCAAGAGCAAACCCTTTTCTAACCAAAATAAACAAACAAACAATGCCTCTAATAAAACTTCATTATAATATTAGCAAATGAAAAGAGAGCTAGTGGACCATTTTTGTTGTTTGACTTTGCCTATTTTTTTTATAAAGTGCTCGAGCTTCAGGAACCAACAAATGTGAGCACAGCTAAAAACTAACCAACCATTCACTTGTCAACATGAGAGATCACAAATAAACTACAAAATTGATCAGGCATTAAAATTGTGAGTAGACTACCTTGAAATTTTCTTCTTGAGAAATACCTCAAAATCCCCTCGTTTCTAATAAGATTCCTAGCTATGTACCTCCATCCTTGATTTCCCTTGTTGTATCTTGAATAAAGAATACCCCTTCAACAACCAATTTTGCGAGAATCCTACCAAGTAACTCAAGAGCCTTGTGAGCATCAATAGTAGCATCCTCCAATGAAAATAGTACAATCTCCAACCTAGAAACATCAAAATTATATATAGTTATAATGTTGAAGAGTGTAACTAGGTAGGTCTTCCTTATAATGACTATGTAATTATGTACTTATGTAAAGATGAAGTCAATAATAATAAAATGAATTTTTGGTTTACTTGCTTCATGGGTTTCATGAGCAAGATTCTTAGTATAGGTCTATAGACTTCTTCTTGATGTCTATTAGGTACATAAGTGTAATTAAGAGTCATGTAAAAGGCGTGAAGAATAACCTCAAAGACGTTGCAGAAGAATGGCTTACAAACGTTGAAGATATGCCTATGAAGTTGGCCTACAAACAAATGTTAAAGTCAACCTACTTAATGGCTATAAGGTCGGCTTAATTACTTGGCTAGAACTACTATATATACCCTACATATGCTACGGTTAAGAGAACATATCTGCGGATGATACTGAGGTTATACAACGTGCAAAAGAAGAAAATTTTGTGGATTCTACTGAGGCAATACAACATAAAGAAGGGAGCAAAGATTAAGTTAACGTCTAGGGTAGAACACATTAAAAGAAAGAACAGATTTGCAGATCTGTCTCTGAGGTACTGTAGATATTTAAGTAACAATTACAGTCATGTTTGAAGTTAACAAAAGGTGGAAGAAAGAACAGGAATTACGTATTAGTTTGAAGGTATAACAAATCAGATCTAAGGACGAGATTGTCTACGTATAAGTCTGAAGGTAACAACGTTTGAAAGATAGCAAATACAAGAACAGTTTTGATTGCAGACTGCAGACTTATCTAAAGGAAGCACTGAATGATACACCTTCCAAGGTAACTGAAGGACGTATTCTACAGAAGCAGCTAAAGGTTAGTAATTGTTGAAGTAACTGGAAGATTGAGATATTGACTAAAGGATATGTTTAAGTTATCTCTGAGGAAAGAATTGTAAAAGTCATAAACCTCAAGTAAGGAAGGTAAATCAGAGATTTACCTTCCTAACTTATTGCAAAATACTCAGTTACAAGAAAGATCAATTTTGTCTCTACATTTGTATAAGCACTTTGATAATTGACTTGATGAAAGATTAACTCAGCAAGCTCACAAGTAGTTATCAAGAAGAGAATTTGTATTAATCTATAGCCCTTAAATTCTTAACATGGTATCAGAGCTAGGTTATGATCAAAGGCCGTTTGAAAGGACTCGAAACATTCTAAAAGGACCTATGTCAAAAGGGCTCAAATCATAGTAAGACAATCCAATAATTAAACTAAGTGCAAGTTCACAAGAAAGGTCAATCTCAATTACATCACAGTGTTGAAATTACCTCTGCCTCAATTCAATACTACTCTTATAAGATTATTTCGATACCACAGCAGTGAGGAGAATGAGTTATAAAGGTGTATTTACAGTTAAGGCTCGGTGTGACAAAAAGATATCAGTATAATCCGTATTACAGTGAAGATATTCAGTGTTATAATCACAGGTCAACTACAGTCTCGGTATAACCAATCACATGATGAGTATGACACTACAATTTGGAACTACCACAGTAAAAAATCTATCAGTTTTTCGTGCTACCACAGTGAGAAAGGTCTCACTGGTTCAGTGCCATCACAGCTTGATGAGAAGTATGCCATTTCAGTTTGATGGTATCATGACATAGGGTCTCACAGAAATGGTCAACAGAAGTTAGAGACATGTGCAGTGAAGTATTTACAATCGAAGCACAAAATAAGGTCAAAACAGTAATACATATACACAGTGAAATAGAACATTCGAGGATCTCGAAATAGCTGCTTACATTGAGTTTGAAAGAATCTAAATTCTTTCCTATGAAGTTGACAGTGCAAGAACCAACTAAAAGAAAGAACTAGTTTGAAGGTATAACAAATAATATCTAAGGACAAGATTGTCTACGTATAAGTCTGAAGGTGACATCTTTTGAAAGATAGTAAATACAAGAACAGTTTTGATTGCAGACCTATCTAAAGGAAGAATTGAATGATACAACTTCCAAGGTAACTAAAGGACGTATTCTACAGAAGCAGCTAAAGGTTAGTAATTGCTGAAGTAACTGAAAGATTGAGATATTGACTAAAGGATATGATTAAGTTATCTTTGAAGAAAGAATTGTAAAAGTCAGAAACCTCAAGTAAGGAAGGTAAATCAAAGATTTACCTTCCTAACTATATTGCAAAATACTCTTTTACAAGAAAGATCAATTTTGTCTCTACATTTGTATAAGCACTTTGATAATTGACTTGATTAAGGATTAACTCAGCAAGCTCACAAGTAGTTATCAAGAAGAGAATTTGTATTAATCTATAGCCCTTAAATTCTCAACATATAATTCATAATCGCACATGACCATAGATTGTAGCAGTCTTTGAAATAAACTCAAACTTGAATAAGAACAAACACAAAATTTCAATTTTGTGGTTTATATGATAGCCATTTGATAATAGCTCACTCAGCATACATGTTTCAGGCAGTATTTGGTGTCTTTTTATGTGGAAAATTTTCCAATGGGGCTAGATGTTTCGACCTTTTCTGTTTGGATCTAAGCTTAATATGAATATGTATTGGATTTTTGTTTTAAATGAAAACATAGGTTCTTCTTTTTTCCTTTTATGTTTTTCTCCCTTTACATAATACATATATATGTTGTGAATTTGCATAATCTTAAACAAAATAAACAGTCATGTTAATATGTTTTAACATATTGCAATTTTAAAATTTATAGCTAGAGTTTTGGAGGAAGCATGAGAACAGTCTTATTCACATTGTTAGGATCCAGACAGAAATAAACAATATATAGTCAAATAGAGCTATCAAATACCCCTACTTAGACAGAGAGACCTAGAGGTAAGAAAAAGGTTGTGGGATAACATTTGACAATCCAAATCATTGCCTTTACATGGCACACGCCATGATAAGATTCTAACCCATAATAATCTTGAGAAGAGAGGCTTTCATGGGCTGAAGAGACGTTGTGAAGATGCTCAACCATCTGTTGATACAAGCAAGACTAATAGATACATGAGCTTATAGTTACATAAAGGAGAATATATGAATGGAGATTGCAGAACAGTGTATCATAAATTTTGCAAAGGCATTGTTGCGTATTTGTTGAAAAAATCAGCTTTTTGGAAGTTTACTTTTATCATTGTTTGGACTTGTGAGGATATAGTCAGTAGAGAAGGAACCATATGGAGGTGTCACCATTTCAGTCAGGGAAACCCTGCAAACCAAGATGAGGCTGCCTACTTGAGGGGAAAATAATATAATCAATGTTGGAACTTGAAGGAGGTAATGGACAGAGTCTACAAAAAAGGGACGCAGAAATGTTATAATATGGAATAAATGACTGGTAAACCAGAGTCTTCGCTTTTAAGTTTGTACACAATCCTTGAAGTGTGGATATGTCTAAAATTTGACAGAGCAGCCAATAATAAGCTACCTAGGTAAGGATAGAGGAGTTCTTGAGGATGAGAGGGGAAGTTAGACTCACCTATGCTTTAGGAATAGGTCAAGCTACTACATAATATCTCACAAAATTGTACAGTGGATAAGGTTTAGCCAGGTGATTTAAATTATAGCAAATATTTTTTGGGTCATGGAAGTTTCATATTTTAGGTATGGACCAGTTTTGGGATGGCGGTTTCTGAAGTATAGTTTACATATATTCCTGAAATTGCAGGTTTGTAGACCCACTAATATAATAACCAGTTTTATATAAAAATAAAACTTCTTTCTATTTTTTCCTTTAAAGAACAGCATAGGATTTCCGATTTCTAGAGTTTGGATATGTTTGGGATTGTGGCTAGCTAGGAATCAAATGATTTTAGAGGATACAGAAATTTTATACTTTCAGGTGGTCCATCAAATAAGAGCTTTATCCTTGGAATACAATAGGCCAATTGGGGATGGACTGATGGATGAAGGGGGCGAACTGATGGACAAAGAATTTTTGGGATTTTCAGATGAATCATCTGAGGGTCTTCCAATCTGGTCTTGCCCTAGTGTTCTAGGTCTACCTAAACAGCTCACCAGTATTCAAGACAGTTTTGTACCCTGGGGCAGTGGGTTTGCAGCAGGTGATGTCAGAAGAGGATACCTTTTCATCCATACAATGCTTGGGTGGTTGTATCTAAGGCAGATCTCAATCTGGTTCCTTTACTCATGCGTGTGTGGAGCTCAGAGACACAACTATCCAGAAGTCCAAGTGTATTGAAGGCTCGTGTTCACAGGTTACTCATCCCTTAGGTTTTAGAAAGGTATCCAGCAATCTCTCTTTGGATTGTGGTAGGGTTTCGGAATTCTACAAGTGGATTCATGTCTGGATTTCATGATAAGTAGTAATTACCATGGGTTTACCAGTGATCAACCGACGGCGGCAAATTTGGATCCTAGTCTCCACTTGGAGAGGGGTAGTTAAGTTATGAATCCTGTATCAGATGGTCAGGTGAATGGGTTTTGGCAGAGCCGAAAGTGTGTCGAGAGGAGAAAGGATCTAGTAAACTTGGGTGTTGGCAAAAGTTGTAAAGATGGATGGAATTTTAGATATGGTGGGATCAGCAATCGTTGGGAAGTTTCAGGGAAGGAGAAAGGCGGAGAAGATTCTAAAGTAGTGGTTGGTGGGAAAATTGGTGCCGTTCTTGGACTATCTACCAAATTGTTTTGCGCTAACTCAAGAATGATTGGCTTTTTTACTTTGATCTCACCAAGTTGCAAAGAAGGTTCTAAATAGTCATTCAAAATGGGGCTTCCAACCATTACTCTTCAAACATTAGTCACCTGTGTTTGATGCAAAGATGAAAAGAATGGACTGTGTTCCAATCTGGGTAAATTAACCAAGTATTCCTGTAACCTTTTGGCCCAATGATGTCTTCAGGGAAATCAGAAACTCCCTTGGCATTTTTATAAGCAGATCTATCCTTCAGGAGTACAGTAGTTATGAATATGGCTTACATATTAGTGGGTGTGGATTTAAGGGAGGGCTTGGCAAAGGCAATTGCTCTAAAAAAGGTAACCTATAGTTTGAATAAATTATGGAATATGAAGGCATTCATTTTCAGCGCATGAGATGCCATTCCTATTGCCAACTTGCAGTGGAATGAAGCATGCCTAACTAGAAACAGAATTGGCCCTGAAAAGAGTCTCAAGCTGAGGATTCTAGAGAAAAGTTGGAAAAGGTAGACACCAAGTAAAAAGGGGTAGACTCAGACTTCTTTAATGGACACAGGCTCTGATGGTGTTGTGGAGGGTGTATAGGAAAAACTTCAGTTGCCATTGACTCCCTTGGAGTGTCCACAAAAAGAAGTCAAGTTGGAGACTAAGCATACTCCACAGAAATATCCACAGCTTAAGCTCATAGAAGCAGGATATCCAATTAAAGAACTTACTAATTTAGTATGTCCCCAACCCAAAGGCCTCCTTGAATTTAATTTTTGATGAATCTTCTTTTCAGTTTTTAATATCAAAATTATTTGATTGGCCTGATAAGGAACCCACTTCTTCCATTAATACTGTGAACTTGAGTGATGATAAGGAGTTCATGTCCATATATGAGGATAAAATGTTGATGCCTGAAAATATAATCTCCATCCTATAAATAAGGAGGGTTTTATTTTCGTTAATGATGTTGAAGGTGGCTTAGCATTTGTGGATGGAAAAAGCTCACTAAATTAGTATTAAGGGAAAAAAATCCTGTATGTCATTAGCACAAAAACACACTTGTAATGAGATATTGTTTGGTAGTAAATAACTGTTGCTGGAAGGAGTTCCAAGAGGAACAAATGCCCTGTTAGTCAGTTTTAAATTATTGCCCTAACCCTAAACAAGGATTTATTCAATCCCTCAAAAAAATTGTTCTTAAGGGGCTAGTTAATGTGCACACACCAGATGTTATGCACTACATTGAACTATTAATGTATGGGGTAGAATCGTAAGTGACTTGGAATGGCTTTTTATGGGATGGCAATTTACGTTTATTGATGCTAGGGAGGTGGGAGGACTAATCTTTGGGTGGAGAAAACAGTCCTTCACCTACTCTAATTGTTGGTCATTCTCTTCAGATTTGGGTGCTAACTATACTGCCAAGACCTGCCAAGAGAAATTTCTCTCCTGAACATATATGGCCCATATACTGACAAAGTTGAGTGTTGGGACAGAGTCTTCCACCGGGGATGGCTCAACCAAGGTTTGACAATTTTGGGTGGGAATCTCAATTTATCCTTGGGTGCTTCAGAGATATAGGGACCTGCTCATGTGGATTATCTATCAAAGTATAGTTTTGAAAAACAGATGAAGTAGAGCTGATAGATATTGAGGTAATAAAGTTCTCCCCTACATAGAGAAATAAGAGGGCTGGAGTAGATAGAATTGTGAAAAGGCTGGACCATTTTCTTATATCAGACCTCTTTTTAGATGAAGCTATCAGATCAAATAGTCAGTCTTGTGTGTAGGGGACTCTGGCCACTCCCCTGTAATACTAGAATTGGCTCCTACTAAGAAAAAAGCCCCCGTCCCTTCAACCTAGATCCTGAATGGTTAAGGAGGAGAAATATGTCAAGAAACTAAAGGATGTCTGGATTTCATTTGATGGTTCTTCTCAGGGATCAGCTGCTCTACAATTTGAGTAGAACCTTAAAAGGGCTAAACAGGTCCATTGAGTTGGCAACTTAAAAAATACACAAGGAGAGGTTGCTCTAGGAAGTGGAGGCAAAACTAGATTCCCTGTACACAAGTGATGGTTTTGGTTTCTTAATTGAGTCACAAAATTAGAGGTGAATGAGCTAGAAACAAAGAAGCAATGTTGCGAACTTCAACATCAGGATACAATCGGCAAGGGTCTAGAAAACCAAAAAATCGTAAAAATCAGGAAAATATCAGTAAAAATAGGCAAAAATTGGCCACGCCAAAAAATCGTGATTTTGAGATAAAATCGGGATGTTATCGAGATGTTTGCAACACTGCAAAGAAGAGGGCACTGCTTTTGGATAAAGAAAATTCCTGGAGTCTAAAAATTAGGGCATCGTGGCTACAAGCTTGGGTTGAAAAGTCGTCAGTTTTTTCATCATTTGCAACCTAAAGGAAAAAATACACTGTGGAGGGTAGAAAAATCAGACGGATTACTGGCAACTAGCTTCAAAGATATAGTGCAAGAGGGTGTGAGTTATTTAGGATCTATTTATAAGGGTGAGCGAAGAGCAACAATAGCTTAGGTTTTAAGAATGTCTACATTCTTCCCTAGTTTTGCAAATCCTGAAGACAACCAAAATGTAATGGATTCTTCAAAGTTTTCAAAATATAAGAGCCACAGACCTGATGGGCTGCCTGTGGAATTCTTATGAGGATGTTTTCATTTCATAGAAGAAGACTGGTGGAAAGTTAATGAGAAGTCCAGATTCTCTGGAAAAATCCTGGCATCCTATAATGCTACCTTTACTGCACAGTGCACTGATTCCAAAGACTGATAACCCCAGTTCATTTCTAAAATTCAAGCCGACTTCATTCTGTAATTTCATTTATAAAATCATCTCCAAGATAACTTCCTGCAGGTAAAAGGAGATTTTTCCAAATCAGATTTCTGGTGAGCAATTTAGTTTCCTGGAAGTGAGGTCGATCCATGAGAATGTGGGGGTGGCACAAGAAGAATTACATTCTATTAAAGTGGAGAAGCTCAAGGCTATGGTCGTGAAGATGGAAATTTCAAAGGCATATGACAGTCAGCTGGCTCTACCTATGATTAATGATAATACATTTGGAATGCTCTGCACAGATTGTTACATTTGTGATGAATTGTGTCACTTGTGTATCTTTCTCCACTTATTATAAATGGAGCTGCAGCTCAGTTTTTTAGACCTGAAAGTGAGACAGGGATGCCCCCTTTCTCCATTATTGTTTCTTATTGTAGCTGAATGCCTTACTGGTGCTTTGAAGGAAACTCTTAGGGTTCAAAATTCTTATGGAATCAAAGTTATAAATACTTGTACTTTGTCAAATCTTTTTGTTGGTGACATACTTGTCACTAATTTTCTGCGATGACTCTAGGAGGGATGCAGCTAGACTCAAACATATTATAGATCTTTTATGCTTGGCAATAGGTATGCAGATCGATTTGGACCAACACCATTTCCTTTTGTGGTATCACTGACGAGGATTAAGTCTTTCTGTCTCCTCTGTTTCCTCATTTCTCCACTATTGTTTCCTATTGTAGCAGATGGCCTTAGTGGGGCTTGAAGGAAGCTCTTAGGGCTGGATATTTTAAAGAAATCAAAGTTGCAAATACTTGTACTTTGCCATATCTTCTTTTTGTTACTAAATTTCTGTGATATCTCTAAGAGAAGTGCAGATAGACTGAAAGATATTATAGATCTTTTCTGCTTGGCAACAGGGATGTGGAACAATGACAATAAGTACCCGTTCCTTGTGGCATCACTGATAAGAAGCAAGCCTTTTATGTCTGCTCTGTTTCCTTATCAACTGTTTGATATGGAGAGTGATATGGAGTACCTGGACTTTATACTTTACCCAAATAAATATCAGGAAACATGTCAGCAATGTCTTATCACAAAAGTGGAGAAAAAAATTAAACTTATGGTGCAATCATTGGTTGTCTAGAGGAGGTCATTTGGTCCTAGTCAAAGCAGTGTTAGAGAGCTGGATGTCTTTATCCTGGATACAAAAGGGAATTTTGGAGGTAATTAGAAGGTTATACTACAGATTTATTCGGTCTAAGTGCAAAGATAGAGAGTGTATACCACTAGTTAATTGGAAGAGGATATCAGTTCCAGAAGCCCAGGGTAGATAGGGACTTTAGAACATTTTATTATTTTCCAAAGCTTTATAAGCAAAAAGTGCATGGAGACTTGGAGTGATGGCTCACATGCCCAAGTGATAAAAGAAAACTATATTTCCTATGAAGCAATGGATGGCTAATAAGAAATCATGTAAAGAGCCTAACTAATGGATGGTTGTCTTCACTTTTCGATTAGTAGGTAACAGACTTGTTTGGAGTGATGAGGCGAACAAGGGTAAAATTTGGGGTGGATTCATGGGTAGGTTGTGGTAATGATTATAGGATTCCAGACCATATCACTCTGTATTTTCTATCCAAGGGCTTCTTTGATCTATCACAAATTGCCAATGTGAACAGAACCACTATTTGGCATCAAGTACTGGGAGGGATCTGGATCTTGGGGAAGAAGATGCAGATATATATTATATGGGATTTGTATATTGACAAACTTAGATCCAATTTTGTGAGGTTAAAGAATGAGGAAGATCAATTGGCATGGTCAATAAATCTTGTTGCACTCAAATTGTCAAAGTTCCAAGGAAGCGGAAGTACCAATTTTTTCAGCTAGATTGGATCACTCATCAGCAATCATTCTATCTCTTTATCCCACATCTACACAAAAAGGAATCATATGGCTGATGGATTGTCAAAGGAGCATCTCAGTCTAGCTAGAAGTGGTTGGGTCATTATGGAAGATCAGGCTGAACTGTGCTCACAGTTTACTCATGCTTCTTTCTACTACGGTTTTCATTTTCTGTTGACAAGGCAATAAATAGCATGTTTTTAATGACTGAATTTGTATAAGAGAACTGTGCAGAAATATTTTTTGATGGACAAATGGCAATAGTTATATTCTGTATTATTTTGATTACCGTTGATCTCCATTTTTGTAGAAATATGTAGGATGATATAAAGTGTTTACTATAAGGACAGTATATGATGGACATATCTATATCTTACTGTTGACCCGTGTTAAGGTTATTATGAATGCTTTTATCATCTGCTGTATGTAATTTCACTCTATATGAAATAAAATTACATTTTTTTTGGTCGAGAAGAAAGGATTTCTAGAGATAACATATTTCTAAAAAGATTTTTAAGATGCAGGAATATCAAGCACACTACACAACCAGCATCAGAAATTATTGCAATAGGAACAAACCTTGTTGCCTGAGTGCCAGCTTCCAGGGACCAACCGTTGTTTTTGCTGTTGTTTCAGCTGTTGCACTTGTGTCTGTTGGGATATGACTGGTTTTGTGCTACCTTCTTTACTGAATGTGGGGAAGTTCGGAGCAGATGCTGTAGACAAGGTCTATTTTAACTCTTGGATCTCTTGCCTTTGAGAACGGCAGATAGCTGTCAAATTTTCATACTTTGATGTGATTTCTGCCTTTTCTAAGTGCACCTGCTCCAGCTCTTCTTTCAATCTATCCACTTCTACTTGTAAGCTTTCTTTGCCAAACACACTAGTTCCAGTGGTGGGCTTATGGTTATCGAAATCTGCAACAAATGCATTAAATGAATCGTCATGAAATGGCCCACCAAATTCTGAAGCTGAAGCCTTCACTGGAGATACACCAGAGTCGATTGTGTTTTCATCCCCTTGGTCAGTATCTTCAGAGCTAAGCCTTATCTGGCTTATATCTGAATTAATTTCATCATATCCCTGCCGAGTTGTAGGTTGTGGTGAGGCATGCACCTTCTTCTTAAAGTTTGACATACCACTTTTCAAAATGTGTCCAGCTCTGGGCTGGTTTTCCTTTGGTGAACTTAAAATGCCTTTTTTTGGATGAGTTTCAGGGCTTTGTGACCTCTGATTGAATACACTTTCACTCCCAGGATCCTTATCAAACACAGGGCCTTTGTCATCCACAGGCACAGATTCCTGTGCATACTGACTTGACCAAAATGCTCCTAAAGAGCTCCCACTACCAACACCACCTTGCATTGCCTTTGAATCTGGTTGTACCATAGGCGGTGACTGACGATCTTGGTCTTTCAATGTAGGTGGAGGTGGTGGTGTTCTGGATGGGAGTGGAGAAGTTCGCCTTGTTGCCACAGGATTACCTACAAAGTGATGTTCCAATTTGTCTGCATCAGGATAAAATACATAGCTACATGCCCACTCATACTTCTTCATTTGTCAACAATGAGTATAGACTCTACAGAAATGCAAAACTATTCCACAGTCATCTTACCATGATCTTGGGCATCCATAGAGGACAGTCTTATTCACTTCTGTCTGGATCCTAACAATGTGAATAAGATTGTCCTCTATATCTAGACTTCATCCTCTGTTGCCGCCTTGACTTGCTCTACAAACCATGGTTGCAACCATGTATTTGCAGTGGTGCCCAGGGATGAGTACTCCGCTTCCTTCTGCTGTAAATTTTCTTTTTCCTCCCGCGTGATCTAACATCTTGCTCGGGGTTTTCATCACTGTTTGCCCTAGATGATTGAAGAGGTCGAATGGGGCGGACAACAATGTTTTTCTGAAATCATTGTCCCCCTCACGAGCTGCTAGTCCTTCGCCACTTAGGTTAGGTTGCAACCATGTATTTGAAGTGGTGCCGAGGGATGAGTACTCTGCTTCCTTTTGCTGTAAATTTTCCTTTTCCTCCGGCGTGATCTAACATCTTGCTCGGGTTTTTCATCACTGTTTGCCCTAGATGATTGAAGAGGTTGAATGCCCTAGATGATTGAAGAGGTCGAATGGGGCGCACAACTCTGTTTTTCTGAAATGATATTCACTATGGCGCCCTTTTTATTTTCATATAGTTACACAATTGATAGGATATTCATTATGGCGCCATAGTTACACATTTGAATATTTATTATTATTTAAAAATATTTTAAATTAATGTTATACATAGGATATTCATTATGGCGCCATAGTTACACATTTGAATATTTATTATTATTTAAAAATATTTTAAATTAATAACATTAATTAATAAGAAAAATAGAATCTTATATAGATTTGAATGTTAATTTTATTTTTAGTGAATTACCAAATTAAATATTTATGATTTTTTACATATATTTTATTTTAAATTAATAATACTTAATTGGAAAATATAATTCTTTATAGATTAAATTGAAAATAGAATTCTATATAGATTAAATTGAAAATACTTAATTGGAAAATATAATTTTATATTGATTGGAAGGTTACTATTTTTAGATAGTTAGGAAATTGAATATTTATAATTATTTTCATATATTTTAAATTAATAATACTCAATAGTAAAATATAATTTTATATAGATATGTTTACAGTTCTATATAGATTTGTTTTGGAAATTTAAAAAAAAAAATGAGAAGTGAAGTGGACAAATTATTTACTTGATGGGTAGTAACCACTAATAAAACTATACATTTATAGTTATACTTTTACACAAGTGTTAAGGACCACATAAATAATTATGGAAGTAATCCTAGTTAAGTATTCATATCCATTTTTTATGCAAAGATTTATTCAAATTATACTCAAAATTAAACTATGGTAAATATGTTATTAACTAGAGTATAAGCTATCTTCAAAGATTTTATTTTTAAATAATTTTTTTACAAATCTTAAGAATAAAAGATCAGTGAAAATATATTTTGAAATCATGAATGAATATTGCAACCATATCCACGAATTATATATAGAGAGAGAGAGAGAGAGAGATAATATTAATAATAAAAAGTTTCTTATAGTTAAAATATGTGGGTTTGTGAACATGACTAAGTGAACATGGCTTATGAAAATGACTAGGACTTAGGGTTGGTCCATGCTCCTTTCCTCAGTCCGCCTCCGTGATAGGTCCTGTGGGTGTGATACGACTAGTTGGGGTCAGGGCTCACCGCTCGACCCTTCCTCCCAACGCGCCCATACATGTCGTTCAAATATAAGTGGCAGACATTATGGTTGAGAACCACCTATAGGTGAGATGGTAAGGCTTTGGAGTTTGTTATGGCAGGTCAGGTTTGATTCCTGCCAAGGCCTTTCAACCTTTAACATTTTTTTAGCCAATGTGGAAGAGCCACGTGGTGGCCTCTAGTTGGGCCACGTGGAAGCTTCCCATTGGGCCACCAAAATACACTGCAACCAATAAAATTCGACCAAATCACACTTCAATATCAAAATTGCAATATTTCATTTCTAGAGTGACACAATTAACAATTACTAACATAAATGACTAATTCATACACTTTTTGTACTTATTATTTGGTCATATATTTAGTCCTAGATTAAATTAGTCATTTTAGTTAGTCGTTTTTAGTTTGGTCACTTATTATCTAGTCATATATTTTAGTCCTGGACTAAATTAGTCATTTTAGTTAGTCACTTTTAGTTTGGTCACTTATTATATAGTCATATATTTTATCCCTAAACTAAATTAGTCGTTTAAGTTAGTCATTTTTAGTTCTGTCACTTAAAATTTCTCAAATTTAGTAGTAATTCACTTGAAATAATTGTGGTGACTAACTTTTTTAGTCACCTAGTCACTAATTTCATCATTTTCTACTAGTGGTAAGATATGGCTAACACATGCTAAAACACTTCTTAAAAAAGAATATCGTTCATTGATTCCATTAAGAGATTAATTATTATTGTGGGTTATTGATATGATTATAGATATTCGTGTATAACATTCATGAGCTATAATTGATAGTTTATTTTTTTAGGCACAAGAGGAAGAGAAGAATGCATTTCCATGGTTGATTTAGAGGATTTTATATGTAATTCAATGAATACAGTCGCTGTGACCACTTTGAATCGAATAAAAAAAATAGTCGGCCACTTGGCAGACATGCTCGTTGCGTTTTGCATGGAATCTCGATGTTGTCACATGGTAGATACAGGATTTTTTATTGCAGCGGTATATTGTTCTTGTGACTATGCCTGGTCGAGCCCCTAGTTAATGAAGGAAGGTGCAATCTCAATGTCTCCACGCTCCCCGCGCTCAAGCGCCCCAGCCAGCAGTTAATTCGTCTTCGTTCGTTCCTCCTGGCGGCGGGGGTTCAGAATACACACAAAGAAGAGATAGATCCTCTCCCATCCCGGTTTGAGATGCCTAGTCGAACCCCTGGTTAATGAAGGAAGGTGCAATCTCAATGTCTGCATGCTCCCCACGCTCAAGCACGCCAGCCAGCAGCTAATTCTTCTTCGTTCGTTCCTCCAGGCGGCGGGGGGTCAGAATGCACACAAAAAAGAGATAGATCCTCTCCCAGCCCATACCAACAATCTTAGAAATCAGCTATCGATTCCTCTCTCGGATGGTAGTAAAGTAGAATGTCCCTTCAACACATCCGCAAAAATCACGATGGATTTATGCATATTTATTTCCAAGCTATTTTGCCCGGTTTCTGCATTTATTCTGGTATTCTGGTACAGAGAGAGGCTCTTCTTAATGGAGTTCCTTCTATAGCTATTTCCTTCAATTGGAAGAAAGCTTAAAGCAGTGACACTGATTTTAAGGAAGTTGTGACACTGATTTTAAGGACGCTGCTGAAATCTCCTTACCTTTAATATTTGCAGCACTGCGAGATATCACTGCCCAGGAGAAGGTATGCTCAAAATTTTCTTATGTTCATTTATTATAACTGGTCCTTCCAGAAATATTGATAACTGTGACTGAAATTCTGAAGCATGCCAGGGATTAAATGCGCAAATTTCTGAGTCTGGGTTGAGCAATTTTAGGAGCAAAATACATCCAAAAAACATGCAATTTGGGCTACTTTTTATTTTGTATATTATTTCAGCAACAGTTTGAGGTTTTATTGTTGTAAATATGGGGTAAATCCTGAGCTTACTGAAACAAACCCATGGCAGAATTCTGATTTATTTCTCCTTTAACAATGTCTTATTCTGATTTATTTCAACTTTAACAATGTCTTATTCTTCTGCCATAAAGAAATCGAATGAAGAAATCGAATATGAATCATATGATGAAATGTTGCGTGAAGTTTTAATTTGAATTTGATAGAGAGTATTTTGTAATTTGAAACTCCACTGTCAGTGTACAGTCTCTAAAACCACAGTTAGAAGTATTACATGTCTAAATCTAGGGAACAAGTTTGATAAGAACAGTTTTGAAAACGAAGAAGCACTACTCTCTAATTTCATAAAATGGAAAACTTTTAAAGATAAAAGTAGCTTGAAATGCCATCAGGGAGATAAACAAACTACCTTATCTTTGCTTCTCATGCCACTCGACTAATGTGAACTTTGCTTCACTTAGGTGACCTCTGCTTCTAACTCTGGTTTTCATCGAGATGACATCACGAAAGTTAAAAACTATAACTATTACTAAACAAAAACCAAAAGAAAGAATGAGGATAAAAAACGAATAGATAAAAATAAAAGATTGAAGTAATTGTGAGCTAGGCAGTGCAAATTTATGATTAAAACCATAAGAAAGTCAAGAAAAATGGATCCATTTACTATATCTGTTACTAATATATTGATAGCTACAGATTTAGATGTTTTGTAATTTGAAACTGTTATTATATATATTGCATGCAGGTCGAGAATGTGCAGAGAAACAGATAAAGAAATATAAGACAAATGCATGTAGAAGGGGTCTTGGTCTTACTTCAGAGGAAGTTACCAAAAAAGTTGCAGAAAAAGTTGCAGAATTGCATTGACCGCCCTCGAAAAATACATGGATCAGGATAGTGCAAGGTGCCCGTGGTGAAGCGGTGAAGCAGAACGACCTTCTCAAAATAGCCTTCTCAAGGTGCCGAGATGCCGGTGGTGAAGCAGAACAGCCTTCAAGGGACGATGAAGAGAACAACATTCTGAAGATGCCGGCGGTGAAGCAGAACAGCGCAGATAAATGTTTGCAGGCACTCAAATGCAGACACAAGGTAAGCTAACAGAAAAGCTAATGTTTCCAGTTTTATGCCAAACAAAAGCTAAGCTGAGATGCTGAGATGCAGACACTAGGTAGCCAATATTTCAGCCACGTTGTTTGCATGACAATGTATGTGGCAGCTCCGAAATGACAGAAAAAGAATGAAAGGAACATCGGCTCATTCAGAGGATTTAATGTGGGTTTACGTATGTTGTAGTATTGACAAACATTTAATGTCAATAGATTAATGCTAACATTAATTCACCATGAACATTTTGAAATTAATTTGATTGACACTATGCTTTTTTAACCTAAGATTTCAACTGCTATGCCGCTCTCAGCCTCGGGAAGAGGCCAAATAAGACCTCAAAACTGCTGATTGGTTGACACAACCGTTGAATTAAGCTTATTGGTAGAGGAAAAAATATAGATGGCAAACATAGCTTTAAATCTATTTTTTCACCTTTGGGTTCTGTGCAGTACTAATACACATCCTAAAATCGATTACTATAGTCCCTGCCATGCCACAGGCGGCAGGGACTAATAAAGATATGCCATGTTATCAACCTACCTCATGGTATACCACGCCACTCCATTCTTTATGGATGAAAGTGCTTAGCCCAGGGCAACCACCACTACACATTTAGAAAATAACAAATTTATGGCACCTTACTTTGAAAATGACTAAACCGTGGACGAATTGGCATGCCTTCGTTAGCAAGAAACAACTAAAACAACCAATCCATAACCTTAAAAATAGAGATATGGATTAAAACTTGCAAACACAAAAACATTTTCCATGAGCATTGAACTATTCTGCAGCTAACATATACAAATCTAGATTTTGACGTTTGGGCTCCAATTTATATCTTAGATTGATCAACATTACATGCATAATTTTCATGAGCATGTAAGTGTGAAGCCTTTTTTCTATCTTAATACAAAGATCTGAATTTTGAAAATTATTTTCTAAAAGGAGTTTAATAAAAAATATTGAAAGGGGATTAGCAATACGAAGTTCATCATGCCTACACTATTATGTCTAATATTGCAATGCAATCCGATGTTCTTTAGTCTCCAAAACTTCAGTGTTGATGAGTATTTTCCTGAAACCTTAAATAACATCCCATGAACGTTAAGGAACCACTACACAGAAATAATCAAGGAATAACCACAAATTTTCTAGAAAACGTGCCAAATGGTCGCAATTGCTACGATGCCCTAAAATTTCTAGAAGTTGGATCAATAAAAACTTACGAAATGAAAAAATGGTCTATAACAAGAACCAAGGTATCAAACATATATTCATGTCATGCTACCTACAAATCCCTAAACTTCAAACACACATGCTGCAAACTAACACAAAGTAAAAAAAAAAACTTTATGATAAAAGGCTAAAATAAAACTTAAATCAATAAAAAAAAACCTAGAATGTGATCTCAAAAATAAAGATTATGATATTGCAAATTGAATTATTTGATAATAACCCTTACGGAAATCAAGACTCTGATATGGCAATAGGAATTTTCAACTTTCCATGTTGTAACGCAAGAAAACCTAGACCAAAAATCCAAAAAGTGGCAAACCAAAAATCAAACATCAAATATTACAATTTTATTATGTTGATAAAAAACCCTCACTAAATCTCCATGCTCAAAGGATTCAACAAAAGGAAACACACCATACAGAATGTATGTTGCTTCTCTGCATCTATAAAGAACTAACCAAAATCCATTGTACTAACCCACAAGTACACATAGATGGAGGTGGGTTGTGGAATGATCAAATAGAGCTAATAATAAAGCATGTCATAATATTGGCAATCAAATCAATACAGAATACTACTCAACGTTTCATTCCAAAAGCATTCATAAATGTACAATAAAAAAAAAGGGAAAAAAACTGAACAGACTCTTGAAGAGGTTTTTCGTTACACCAAAATTCGCAGATGTTGGTAAACTTCCAAACTGGTAACTAGGATCTCTAGGGTGGGAATTATGGATTCCATCGAGGTGCAGTGATTACTCCAACACCCCCCTCAAAAGCAGCTCGGGGGAATCGAACATGAGTCTAGGCTATACCATGAAAAAGTTTGTCATTACACCAAAATCTATAGATGTTGGTAAACTTCCAAACCAGTAACTAGGATCTCCAGGGTGGGAATTTGTTAAATAATTAATCATTACGATTATTTTAGAATTAGTTCAAAGATTTAGTTAGTAATCAGTTTCCAGATTCAGTTTCTTCCACAACTGTTTCTAACTTGTATAAATATATATCTCTCCTTCAATAAAGAAAATGCAGTGTCATGTGCTCTCCAGCAATATGTTTTTTCTTGTATTGTTGCTTGCTTTTTTCATGGTATCATAGTCGAGGAGCATCAATTTCACTCCATTGTTTGGAGGATGAATTGTGTTGAAGATTGTCGTTGTTGGACCAGTGTTGGACCATTGTGAGGAGTCGCCATTGCTAGAAGTGAAGGAGGTTTTGTTGTTTCTTGTGTTGAATACTGTAGAAGGAAGTTTTCTTCTTCATCGTTGTTGTTTGAAGCTACGTTCTTTTCCGACTCTTGAAGATTCCTGCAAGTTGTTTGAAGCTGCCTACAAGATGTTGCAACATGTTCTTTGAAGTTGTCGTACTTTTTTCTAGCCAGAAGAACCTCTAGCAAGGAATTTGTGCGCCATTAATTGAATTTAGTAGTCGAAGGTGCATGATTCGCTGCTTTAACAGTTTGTGTAACCCAATGTTTAGTTTTTTTTTCAAAAGCTTGTATATGCACTCTGCACGGTTTTTTAGCCTATAGCAAAACTATCAGCAAAACTATCTCTTAAGGGATTTATTCAATGAATATTAATGAGGTTGTTGAAAGGAAAGGAATGAGGATGTTGAAAGGAAAGGAAATATGTCTTCGACGTGGTGTGAATCTTCAATTATGGGATTTATAAAATTAAGGTGTTGAAATTAAAAAGAGTTAAAAACAATATATTTTTTAATCACCTTCATCGAAAGTCTATTTGTGCTATCTATTTGAGAGTTTTTTAAAAGGATTTGTTTTTAGATTTTTTATTACTTCAAACATGGCCTCGACAAGTCAGTTTACAATCCCTACGCCTCTTTTTAGTGGGAAGAATTGTGATTTTTGGAGCCTTAAAATGCAAGCATGCTTACAAGGTTTAGGTTGTTGGGAATCAGCAGAATTGGGGTTCACAGAACCTGACGCAAATATAATTGCTAGAATGAGTGCTGCTCGAAGAAAACAATTTGATGAACTTAAACAGAAAGAAGGAAGAGCGAAGTCGTTCATTTTAAAATCCTTAGATGACTCTATTTTTCCTAAAATCACTGCTGCTAAAACTGCGAAATCAATATGGGATATACTTAAGGTTTCTTATCAAGGAAATGATAAAGTAAAAATGGTAAGATTACAGACTCTCAGAACACAATTTGAAACACTTAAAATGACTGAATTAGAAATCGTTGATCAACTTATGACTAAAGTTACGGGTGTTGTTAATCAGCTCCAAATGAATGGTGAAGAACTTGAAGACCAAAAAAATGTTGAAAACATTCTTAGATGTTTGCCTAAAAAAATTGACATGATAGTTATTGTTTTTGAGTCGAAAGAATTAAAAAAATTGTCTATGGAAGAATTAACTGGTTCTTTGTTGGCTCATGAAGCAAGAATTAATTTACATGTCAGTACTTTAGAGCATGCTTTCAAATATAAAGCTTCTATGGATAGAGGTAGAGGCAGAAGTTTTCTTGGCAGGAGAGGAAAAGGTAGAGGACTGTCTTAGTCTGATGATAGATCACAGGTACAACACATTCAAAGCAGTCTCAAACCAATCATGGTCGTATGTGGATATATAAATAACAAATTCAATGTCACTACTGCGAAAAAAATGGCCATTATAAGTTTGAATGTCGGAAATTACAGTATGTTTTAAGTAAAAGCAAAGCCAATGTCACAGAAATTGAATGTGAAACATCAGATGCTTTATTTTTGGCATGCCAAGTGACTGTGCAAGTACCTAATAAAGATATTTGGTTGGTAGACAACGGTTGTAGTAATCATATGACTATTCATAGTGATTTGTTTTCACATCTTGATACATCTTTCAGTTCCTCTATTGGTTTGGGTGATGATCGCCAGGTTAAAGCTTCAGGAAAGAGTGTTGTACCTGTTTTATCCAAACAAAATGTTGTGAAGAATATCTATGATGTTTATTATGTACCCAATTTCAAGCATAATTTGTTGAATGTTGGTCAATTAAATGCACATGGTTATGATGTTAGCTTTCACAACACTACTTGCACGATTTCTAATAAACATAAGTCTCTTGTTGCAAATATTCCTATGACAAAGAACAAGTTGTATCAATTATGATTGAAAAGTGAGAAGTTGTATGCACATAATGTTTCAACACCGACTCTAATCTACGACATTTGCGATATGGTCATTTACCTATCAAGAGTAGGAGTTTGTTGCAAAGACAGTCTATGGTGAAAGGTTTGCCTTTTTTGTCTGATCATATTTCTTCTTGTACAAGTTGTATAATGGGTAAACATAAGCGAGATAGTTTTGCTTCAGCCTCTAATAGAGCCAAAGAACAACTAGAGTTAGTGCATACATATTTATGCGGTCTAATGCAAGAAAAATCAGTTGTTGGCAGTCTCTATTTTCTTACTTTCATTGATGATTTTAGCAGGAAAATTTGGGTGTATTTCATTGAATACAAATCTAAAACATTTTTCAAGTTTAAGGAGTTCAAAGAAGAAAAACAGAGTGGAAATTTTATTAAAGTTCTGAGGTCTGATAAAGGAGGTGAGTATGAATCTAACGAATTCATTGATTTTTGCAAACAACATGGTATTAAAAAATAAACAACAACCAGTTATACACCACAACAGAATGGAATTGCGGAAAGAAAGAATCAGATAATTATGAATATGGCTCGAAGTCTGCTCAAAACACGAAATTTGTCTATAGATTTATGGGTAGAAGCAGTTGCATGTTCGGTATATATTTTGAATAGATCGTCAACTTCCAATATTCAAATTTTTGTACTTGAAGAAGCACAGAGTGGACAAAAGGTATCTGTTTCACACTTTCGCGTATTTGGTTGTATTGCTTTCGCTAATGTTCCAGAAAAATTGAGAAAAAAAATTGATGATAGGAGCAAAAAGTATATTTTTATAGGATATAGTGATCAATCTAAGGAAAAACGATTGTTTAATCCTATAACTAAGAAGTTTGTCGTAAGTCGAGATGTGAAATTTCTAGAAGATAAGTCTTGGAATGAAATGGATAACAATACTTGTCCTAATCCTTTTCTTCTGTTAGACAAACATCAAACACCTACAAAAAGCACTCCAAGATTACAGGTTCAAGACAAAACCAGTAGTATTTCATCCACCAATAGTAGTTCACCATCTTTTGAGTTTGATTCTGATAAACCTAAAATGAGAAACTTAAGTGATATTTATGCATAAGATGATGGTGATGATATTGTAAATTTTACATTTCTTTCATTTCGACCTACTTGTTTTGAAGAGGCTATAAAAGACAAAGAAAAAATAGATGTAATGAATAATGAAATTGATGTTATTGAAAGAAATCAAACTTGGGATTTGGTTGATCTACCTGATGATAAAAATTCTATAGGTGTCAAATGGGTTTTTAAAACAAAGTTAAACGAGAGAGGTGAAGTTGATAAGCATAAAGCAAGATTAGTTGCCAAAGGTTTTTCACAACAACCTGGCATAGATTACGGTGAAACATTTTCACCTGTAGCAAGAATTGATACTGTTCGATTTGTATTAGCTATTGCAGCACAAAACAAGTGGCCAATTTACCAAATGGATGTAAAGTCTGTTTTTTTTAATGGTGTTTTGAATGAAGAAGTGTATGTTGATCAACCACCCAATTTCAAAATCAAGAATCAAAACTATAAGTTGTATAGGTTGAAGAAAGCATTGTATGGCTTGAAGCAAGCTCCAAGAGCTTGGTACAGCCGAATAAACCATTATTTGTTGAACAATGGCTTCAGAAGAAGCGACCATGAGCCCACTTTGTATATCAAGAATGATCATCAAGATAATATTTTGATACTGTGTCTTTATGTTGATGACATAATTTATACAGGTAATATGCAGTTAGATGAATTTAAAGTTGCAATGAAAAATGAATTTGAAATGACAGATCTTGGATTAATGAGATACTTCTTAGGTATCGAAGTGAAACAAACACACAATGGTATGTTTATGAGTCAATAGAAGTATGCTACTGACATTTTGAAAAAGTTTAAGATGGATAGGTGTAAACCAGTGGATAATCCTATTGAAGTTGGTACAAAGTTAAGTAAAGATGATGTGGGTACTATTGTTAATGCGACTTTGTATAAGCAACTTGCTAGTAGTATTATGTATCTTACTGCTACTGGACCTAATATAACATTTGCAACTAGTTATATTTCTAGGTTATGGAATCTCCTAAAGAATGACATTAGAAAGCTGGAAAAAGGGTGTTAAGATACATTGCAGATACATCTACATATGGTTTATCGTATGCAGCCTCTACAGACAGTGAGCTTGTTGGTTATACAGAGAGTGATTATGCAGGTTGTATTGATGATCGGAAAAGTACTTCTAGCTACGCTTTTCTATTTGGCAGAAACTTGATCTCGTGGTCATCCAAAAAGCAGCCTATAGTTGTGCTATCTTCAAGAGAGGCCGAGTACGTTGTAGCAAATTCAACATTATGTCAAGCAGTGTGACTAAAGAGACTTCTCTCTGACTTCGGATATACAGAAAATGAACCTATTTCAATCCTCCGTGACAACACTTCCGCTTGGTTAAGAACAATGTCTTTCATCAAAATAGCAAACATATCGACATTCATTTTCATTTCATTCATGAACTCATAAAAAATAGTGATATTGTTCTCAAATTTTGTGATTCCAAGGATCAATTAGTGGATGTCTTCACCAAACCGCTAGAAAAAGTTAATTTTGAATTTCAATGTCAAAAGTCAGGAATAAAACAATGTAACCCTCAAGATTAAGGGAGAGTGTTAAAGAATTAATCATTACAATTAGTTTAGAATTAGTTCAAAGATTTAGTTAGTAATCAGTTTTCAAATTCAGTTTCTGCGATATATATATATATATATATATATATATATATATATATATATATATATATATCCTTCAATAAAGAAAATGCAATGCAGTGTACTCTCCAGCAATTGGGTTTTCTTATATTATTACTTGTTTTTGTCAAAATTATGAATTCCATAAAAATGTTGTGATAACTCCATCTCCACAACCATTCAAACTAGAACATGTAAAAGTTAATGAGATGATTGCGAAAGAATAAAAGAATGACGGCATCAGGTCTCTGGCATCATGGTTCTTAGCCGCAAATTAGCGATTATAACAAATTTCATCGCCTACCGTCTTCCATCACCACAAAATCAATAGAGCCTCCATTTAAAATGTGCATCATTTCATCATATTTCATCATACATATAAACAGAAACGATAAAAATGGATAGACGAAATAATCGTTGCAATGATTTACAGGAACCAAGATTTATCAAATGTGCATGTAGGTATATATGTACATTATATATAAATCATGGCAGTGAAATGGAAAACCCCCGAGTTACTTCTCAAATCGTAACCCAGAAAGGACTATAAGTAAAAAACCCTCTCTACGACATATAAATCAAATGTAACAAGTAATCATTCATACCAGCAGACTTGGAATCGAATCTTCGGATGAGGATGCTTCCTAGTCAAATGACAAAACCCTAAACCAACAGCCATCTCCACAGAGAATTATTGACAGAAATGTGCCAAAGAAAACAGATTGTTCGACACTTCGAAGGCTTTGATGACATCAAGAAACATGTCGATTAGTAAAAGACTTCAATAGGTTCCTATGAGACTTAAAGAAAATTACCCCGTTAAAACCCTGGAAGTTTTTCAACAGAAAAGCCCTTTTAACTGCTTAAATCATAGAATTCTGAGATGGAATATATAGGAAAACCCTCAAAAAGTTCTGAGAGGGCAATCTCCGAGGAAAGCCTTCTTACAAAAGAACCAACAAATGAACTCTAACCTGAAGACATTTAACCTGTGTGGAAATGGTGGATATTAGGGTAACTTGTTGTTGCATATTGTAAAGGTCTATTTAATCTGTTTTTTTTTGTTCAGATTTCTTATCTTGTCCTCATGATGAGCCACACTAGCTGGTTCGAAATGCATTGGCAAAAATTCCCTACATGTGATTTTCACCGAAAGAATTTCTTACACATTTTATGGATCACATAAGCAAAATTCTCAATAAAGACACAATTGTCAGACTAAAGAAAAAAAAATTTATATCAACAACCTGTAAAAAGGATTGGACCTGGACGTCATGCAGTTTTACTTGGTAGAAGATGGGAATAATGGGAACCCCGGATTGTTTCATAAGGACGAGCTCATCTAAGCACCATTTTGATTGCGCATAAGTCTGAAAATTGCAATGTGCACATGAAGCTCCATGGCCATTGATTTCCCTTCATCATTGTTATGACAGGGAGTTTTGAAGAAGGAAAATTTTGCAGGATAGAGCATAAATGAATGATACAGGGTTTCAGTTCGTCCACTCTCGAGGGTTTGAAGAAAATGACACTGGAGGTTTCAAATACGAAGCACTGCCCACCTCAAAATCTCTATATCTGGTGACGTGGTACCAAGTTAACGTGGCAGCTGTAAATATTAAATAATATGAATTTTTTTTTGTGCGCGTTTTAAAGCTGGTTTGACTTGAACCCGATAACCCCATTTCCTTCAACGGTCTAGTTAGCCGCCACAATAGGATCACTTCAGAATAAATGCGGAAAGGCACGAGGCTATGGTTGCCCTCTTATTGTTGTTATCGTTCTATCATCTTCAAAATATTTTAATTCTTCCCATCGCACACCCCGGCCCGGCACAGATAGTGTTTGAGTTGGAATTGACAAAACCCGCCAATTTGATCACCGCAACATGATTACTAGATCAGTGCTGGATGGTGCACAACATGATCATAGATAAAGCGAGTATTGCCACTTTGAGCTGGAGGTTGAACAATAATAGTAATTACATCACGCTCACGTAAGCACGAGGCATCCACGATATCCGTATCCCCTTAAAAAATTTGAACACTGGGTTGACCAGAAATTGTAATTGAATTTCTATTCGGCCTCTCGGAGCAATTTTATGATGATCGAGAGAGAATTAAACCAGTAATTGGATACTGGTACGTAATTATTGAAATTAAACATAAAGTAGGAGAGGCAGCGGGTTATTTCAGTTGAGAACGCAACCCAATGCCCTGATAAATATTATTATTTTGGTGGTATGAAATCCACACCGAATATGGAAAGAGCAAACGCAGTAAGGAAACGTTTCCGGAAACGCTATCATTATTATAGTGTGATAGACACGGGATAAGCAGGTATCACATCCATTCCAATCTAATCTTATTGCTATTCTTGTGTGCACTCTATATCTTTCTCGTGCGCTATATAAATGTTAACCCACTCACTTTATCGATCGTATCGTCAGTGTATCGCTATACGAGAAACGTGCTTCCAAAATCTCAACTACCATGGGAGAGTCGAAGAATAGGCAGTACGGCTTATGGAATGTTACGATAACTGTACTGTGGATCCTGAACACGTTCTTAGGAGACGCAGCAGCGCAGTCTGTGAGGCCTGGGAGTTGGAACCTTCTCGTACAGAACGGTGGAGTTTCTGCCATGCATATGACTGTTACTCATCTTGACACGGTCGTCATGTTCGACCGGACCAACTTCGGTCCTTCGCAGCTGATGCTCGACAATGGTCGATGCCGCGACAATCCACAGGATCAGGCTCTCACTCACGACTGCTGGGCTCATTCCATCGAATATAACGTGCGCAGCAACATGATCAGGCCGCTCGAAATCTTCACCGATACGTGGTGTTCATCGGGCGCCTTCGCCGCCAACGGGACACTTGTCCACACCGGAGGTTGGCGAGATGGCGCAAGAAGAATCCGCTACTTCGTTCCCTGCTCGAATGGCGGTTGCGACTGGGATGAATCGCAGGCTCTCAATCTCGCCAACAACCGATGGTACGCCTCTAACCAAATCCTCCCCGACAACCGTATCATCGTTGTGGGAGGAACTGGTGATTTCACCTATGAATTCGTTCCTAAAAAACCTGGAGAGGGAACGTTCAGCCTGCCTTTCCTGTCTCAGACGCGAACCAGCGCGCAGGTGGAGAACAATCTGTATCCATTTCTGCACCTTTGCTCGGATGGGAACCTATTCATCTTCGCGAATGGAGACTCAATTCTGCTGGACTACACGAAAAACTTGGTGGTGAAAACGTATCCGAGAATGCCAGGGGACGGCCCCAGAAACTACCCTTCCACGGGCTCTTCCGTCATGCTTCCCCTCTCCGCTTCCGACGGATTTAAGAAGATGGAAGTCCTCATCTGCGGGGGATGCCCCGATAATGGTTTCGCTTCAGCAAAGGCGGGCAACTTCATCGACGCACTTAGCACTTGCGGCAGAATGGTGATAACGGACGCAAATCCTGTGTGGACTATGGAGAACATGAGTGGGCCGAGGACCATGGGCGACATGCTCCTCCTCCCCAACGGAGTGTTGGAACGTAATTTCGAACTGCCGAAACAGAGAGCAGGTTGGCGGAGGATCAGCGCACGGTGAACAGGCGGAGATAAACAGCGGGCAGGTTGACAATGATGAACGGTTTACGGGGGGTCGAATAGCACGACCGTTAACGGAACCATACCCCCCGCAGTTGACCAGTCGTGGGGCCTTTGACCGCAAACGTGTGGCTGATATTTAGTGCGGGGGGTCACCCATTTGATGGGTACGGCCAAAACCTTACCCCCCGCAACCACCAGCTTTGAGGTGGCTCCGCCACATGCGCTCAGTGCGCCACCGTTCCGCCACCACCGCATAAAAAATTGCCGCTGCCAGCAAATCAAATTTGCCATTAATTTTTTTTTAATGGTGCTGACAGAAATTTTTAATGCCATTAATAAAAAATATAAGCGGTGATGTTTTTGGCAAGTTTGTCAACAAATAGCTTTTAATTGTTTTAGATATTTTGTTTATATATAGAACAGTGACATAGTGTAAATTTTTTTTACACACAGAATGTAATACGCACAGCAGTTTTTTTGAAAAAAACAGAGAGTGCAGTTTTGAAATATACACAGCAGTGTGTATTTTTAAAAAAAAAAAACAGTGAGAGCAGAATTAAATTTTACACAGCAGTGTAAGATTTATAGAAACACAGTGAGTTTTATTAATAGACAGAGAGTTGTTTATTTTTCTTCAGAGAGACAGAAAGTTTTTTTTATTATGAGATAGAGGTCTTAAGTGTGCACTGTGACAGCAGCAGTCACAATTGTAAATCCCTCTGAGTGAGGAAGAAGAATTGTATCAAGTTTTTTTTACTGAATAGAATTATTTTTTATGTGGAAATTTTGTCACTGTGTATGCAAATTTATTTCTCTGTGTTAAAGAGGAAGAGTTCTGGAATTTTTCAAATTCCAACATGGTATCGGAGCCAATCCAGGCTATTTGAAGGTCAAATACGCTGAAGGAACAGAGTTCGTTTTTGCAGCAGCCTCTCCAGCAGCGTGAAGGTTTAGACAAGAAGAATTCGAAGGTATTTCTCTATAAAATTTGTTGTGTTACTGTTGCAGTACAGTGAGCTATTTTAATACACAGTCAAGTGTTTTTAAATCATAGTTAGAGTGCAGAATGGCTGGCTCCAGCACAAGTATGAGTTTGGGAAGTGTCCATCTCCCACAATTCAATGGAAAGAATTATGACTACTGGTCAATAACTATGAGGGCTTTATTTGTCTCCAAAGAGTTATGGGAATTAGTTGAGGATGGCTTTGAAGAGCCAAAAGATGAAGCAGAGTTTTTTATGTTAAATCAAGCAGGAAGAGAACAGTTGAAAAACAATAAGAAGAGAGATGCCAAGGCTCTTTTCTTCTTGTATCAAGCAGTGCATGAGAGTGTGTTTCCAAGGATAGCAGCAGCTAAGAAATCCAGTGAGGCATGGGAAACTCTCAAGACAGCTTATCAGGGAATGGAGAAGGTGAAGACAGCAAAACTTCAGTTGCTGAGGAGAGACTTTGAGACTCTCTGTATGAAAGAGTCAGATAATATTGACTCATTCTTCACTTATGTGATTGGAATGGTCACACAAATAAGATCTCATGGAGAGACTCTTGAGGACAAGAGGATTGTGGAAAAACTCTTGAGAAGCTTACCCTCAAGATTCGATGTGATTGTCACCACCATAGAAGAGACCAAAGATCTCACAAAGTTTTCAGTGGATGAACTTCATGCATCACTGATGACCCATGAACAGAGATTGGGTAGGAGTGAAAACTCATCTCTTGAGCAAGCCTTTAAAGCTCAGATGTCTTTCGGAAGAGGAAGAAGGCAAGGCAAAGGAAGAGGAAGAGGCAGAAGCCAAAACAGAGGTGGAAGGAACAGTCCAGCAAATGCTCAAGGAAGGGGCAGCAATTCAAATCAGCATCAAGGCCAAGGCAGCCAGCAAAGTGGACAGCAGAATGATCAAGGACAAAGGTATGATAAATCCAATGTTCAATGTTACAATTGTAAGAAATATGGTCATTATGCTAATGAATGTAGAAAGAAGAAACAAGATATGAGAAGTGGAACTAGTGCAAATTTCACAAAAGAAAATAGCAGCCAAAACAATTTGTTTTTAGCTTGTAATATGGCTGAAGAAAAGAATGAGGATTTATGGTTTCTAGACTCCGGTTGTAGTAACCATATGACAGGAAACTTAGCAATGTTTTCTATGTTAGATGAAAGTGTGCGGTCACAAGTCACACTAGGAACTGATAGCAAAGTTTCTGTTATGGGAAAAGGAGATGTAAATGTTTTAACAAGATTAGGTGCAAAGAAAACCATAGCAGATGTTTATTATGTTCCAGGAATGAAGTGTAACCTCTTGAGTGTTGGACAACTTGTCCATAAGGGGTATAATGTTTTCTTTGATAATGATGTTTGTACCATCATGGATAAACCACCCAGCAAACAGTGTATTGCTGAAGTGAAGATGACAAGGAACAGGATGTTCCCTCTCAGGATGAGAGCAGACTTGAAGAATGGCGAAGAGAAAGCAGCAGTTGCACAGGAGACTTTCCAAAGCGAACCAAAGGATGATAATTGGTTATGGCACTTGAGATTTGGTCATCTCAATTTTGGAGGTCTTAACTTGTTGAACAGAAAAGGAATGGTAAGTGGTTTACCATTGATAGAGAAACCGGACAGCCTTTGTGAAGGTTGTATTCTTGGGAAACAACACAGAGAAAGTTTTCCTTCCGGGAAAAGCATAAGGGCGAAAGCACCCTTAGAGATTGTCCACTCGGATGTGTGTGGACCGATGCAAACTCCATCACTTGCAAGCAGCCACTATGTCTTAACATTTATAGATGATTTTACAAGAAAAACTTGGGTTTACTTTTTGAAAAACAAAAGTGAAGTGTTTGAAAAATTCCGCAATTTCAAAGCACTTGTTGAGAATCAGAGTGGGCTGCATATCAATGTCTTAAGGACTGATAGAGGAGGTGAGTATATATCTAAATATTTTCTACGATTTTGTAGAGAAAATGGAATACATAAGCAGTTTACAGCTAGATATACTCCGCAGCAAAATGGAGTAGCCGAAAGGAAGAACCGAACCATAATGGACATGGCGAGGAGTATGTTAAAGGCAAAGCATTTGCCGAATGATTATTGGGCTGAAGCTGTACATTGTGCAGCTTACATCTTGAACAGGTGTCCTACAAAAGTAGTCATGAACAAAGTGCCGGAAGAGGCATGGAGTGGCACAAAGCAAAGTGTCACACATATGAAGGTTTTCGGATGTGTGGCTTATGCACACATTCCGGATCAGCTAAGGAAGAAGTTGGACAGCAAGGGGGAGAAATGTATTTTCATTGGATACAGTGAGGAATCCAAGGCCTACAGGTTATATAACCCATCCACCAAGAATTTTATTGTGAGCAGGGACGTTCAGTTCATTGAAGAGGAAGCTTGGGATGGAAGCATAGAGAAAACAGTGAATGTTAAACACTGTTTATCTCATGATGAAAATGATGATGAGTTGGCTGAAATACATCCCCAAACGGCAACACCAACAAGAGAGCAGCAAAGTACACCCTTGAGGAGAAATGAAAGTGCTTCTCCAAGCACACCACAAGGAGGAAATTCAAGTGCTTCTTCAAGTACTTGTACACCTACTGAAAGAGGTAAGAAATTCAGAAGTTTGAAAGAAATTTATGAACAAGATATAGCTAATGAAGGTATCAATTCTTTGGTTGCTTTATATTGTCATGTTGATGATCATGTTCATTTCGAAGAAGCTATCAAGGATAGGAAATGGATAGAAGCTATGGATGAGGAAATAAATGCCATAGAAAGAAACAAAACTTGGGATTTGGTTGAACTCCCAAAAGGTAAAGATGTCATTGGTGTTAAATGGGTCTACAAGACCAAGAGTAATGCTGAAGGCAAGATAGAGAGACACAAGGCAAGGCTTGTCGTCAAAGGCTATAAGCAGAAGCATGGCATAGATTATGAGGAAAATTTCGCACCGGTTGCAAGAATGGAAACCGTGAGAGCAGTGTTGTCAATAGCAGCACAAAATAAATGGAAAGTTTACCAAATGGACGTGAAGTCAGCATTCCTGAATGGAGTGTTAATGGAAGAGGTTTACATTGATCAACCTCTCGGTTATGAGAAGAAAGGCCAAGAGCACAAAGTATGCAAGTTGAAGAAAGCTCTTTATGGGCTGAAGCAAGCGCCAAGAGCATGGTACAGTAGAATAGACTCTTATCTACTGGAGAATGGTTTTGAGAAGTGTGAGGGAGAACCCACCCTCTACATCAAAGAACAAGATGGTAAAATCTTGATTGTAGTCTTATATGTTGATGATGTTATCTTTACAGGTAATGATGATTGCCTTATTGAACATTTCAAAACAGTCATGAAGGAAGAATTTGAAATGACTGATATGGGTTTGTTAAGATACTTCTTGGGAATAGAAGTAGAACAAGATGAAAGTGGGATTTTCATCTCACAGGCAAAGTATGTTAATGAGGTACTTGAAAGATTTAACATGCAGGAATGCAAAGCAGCAATCACTCCCACAGTGATGGGATTAAAGCTCAGCAGAGAGGACATCAGTAAGGATTTTGATCATAGTTTATTCAAGAGCATAGTTGGCAGCCTTATGTATTTGACTGCAACTAGGCCAGACATAATGCATGCTGCTAGTTTGATTTCCAGGTTCATGGAAAAGCCAAAGGATGCACATTGGCAAGCAGCAAAAAGGATTTTGAGGTATGTTAAAGGTACTAAAAATTTTGGTATTTTTTATACTACTTCAGAACATTCAGATTTAGTTGGATACACAGACAGTGATTGGGCTGGAAGTATTGATGATCGGAAGAGCACTTCCGGTTATGTCTTTCACATGGGTTCAAGAGCTATTTCATGGGCTTCTAAGAAACAACCCATTGTAGCATTATCTACAGCAGAAGCAGAGTATGTGGCAGCTACAGCAGCAGCGTGTCAAGCAGTTTGGATGCGGAAAATGTTGAGAAGCTTATGTCAAGAACAGGTAAAAGGGACAGTGATATTTTGTGACAATAGCTCAGCTATTGTATTGTCTAAGAATTCTGTTTTTCATAAGAGGACTAAGCACATTGACACCAAGTTTCACTTCATACGTGAATTGGTTAGCAATGGCGAGATCGTTTTACAGCATTGTAGAACGGAGGATCAATTTGCAGATATCCTCACAAAGCCACTTGCGCAGAAAAGCTTTGAACACTTGAGAAAATGCTTGGGTATGCAAGAAAACCCAGCAGTTGAAATTAAGGGGGAGTGTTGGAACGTAATTTCGAACTGCCGAAACAGAGAGCAGGTTGGCGGAGGATCAGCGCACGGTGAACAGGCGGAGATAAACAGCGGGCAGGTTGACAATGATGAACGGTTTACGGGGGGTCGAATAGCACGACCGTTAACGGAACCATACCCCCCGCAGTTGACCAGCCGTGGGGACTTTGACCGCAAACGTGTGGCTGATATTTAGTGCGGGGGGTCACCCATTTGATGGGTACGGCCAAAACCTTACCCCCCGCAACCACCATCTTTGAGGTGGCTCCGCCACATGCGCTTAGCGCGCCACCGTTCCGCCACCACCGCATAAAAAATTGCCGCTGCCAGCAAATCAAATTTGCCATTAATTTTTTTTTAATGGTGCTGACAGAAGTTTTTAATGCCATTAATAAAAAATATAAGCGGTGATGTTTTTGGCAAGTTTGTCAACAAATAGCTTTTAATTGTTTTAGATATTTTGTTTATATATAGAACAGTGACATAGTGTAAATTTTTTTTACACACAGAATGTAATACGCACAGCAGTGCTTTGAAAAAAAACAGAGAGTGCAGATTTGAAATATACACAACAGTGTGTATTTTTTGAAACAGAGAGAGCAAAATTAAATCTTTACACAGCAGTGTAAGATTTATAAAAACACAGTGAGTTTTATTAATAGACAGAGAGTTGTTTATTTTTTTTATAGAGAGACAGAAAGTTTTTTTTTAATTGAGACAGAGGTCTTAAGTGTGCACTGTGACAGCAGCAGTCACAATTGTAAATTCCTCTGCAGTGAGGAAGCATTGTAACAAGTTTTTTTTCTGAATAGAATTTTTTTTATGAGAAAATTTTGTCACCGTACAAATTTATTTCTCTGCATTAAAGAGGCAGAGTTCTCGAATTTTTCAAATTCCAACACCTGAGAAGTCATTATCATCAACGGGCCCAAAGGTGTGGTGTTGGGACATGGCCACCGCCTCCGCTCTTCTCCCTTTACTCTACCATCCCAACGCCGTTTCGACGCTCGTTTTCGACCTCGCAAACACTACCATCCCTGCACGTACCACCTGGCACCGCAAGTCTATCGTCGACGGAAGAGTTCTCGTAGGCGGCTTCAACGCCCACTTCGGTTATGTTTTCACTGGGACTCCCTTCCCAACAGAGCTTCGCCTGGAAAACTACAACCCCTATTATCTGGACTCTGTTTACGCCATCCTCCGCCCTCGGATAATTTCGGTTTCCTCTGCTTCCATCAGCTACGGCGCCTCCTTCAAATTGGTCTTCTCCGTGCGTGCTAGACTGACATCGGCCAGCGTTGTGAAAGTGAACATCTATGCTCCGTCGTTCACCACACATAGTCATTCCATGAACCGCGGTTGCTCACCCTCGCAGCTTCCACGCCAACCCTACTCCCTAATTCCACCAACGTCTACACAATGTCCGTGACAGCTCCTTCCAGTGGAGTGGCTGCACCGCCTGGATATTATATGATGTTTGTGGTCAACGAGGGAATTCCCAGCATTCCCAGCATGGGCCAATGGGTTCAAATCAGAGCAGCCTAAAAATCTTGTCCCTCAACAAATATCGATACTAAACAGTAGCACAAGCTAGTAAATTTTCTATAGAGATGTGCTATAGAGATGTCTATTACCATCAAGCCCGCATCTCAAGTTCAGTACTGTAAATGTAATAAAGTATCCCAATAACGACTCGACTCGTGTGCCTAAGCGTAGAAATGTAAATGAAATAAGGAGTCCATCTGCATGTTCGTTGTGAAGTTGTAATGTCTCTTATCTAATAGTTGTAAAATTGTATATTAAATGTTACCCATATATATTTTAATTATAATATATAAAAATTAGCACATCCTTCAACAAACTTCCACGCAGGGGCCAGCATGTTGATTAATTGATAGCGATAAGGCTGGAAACGCATCTACAAACATTCGATGCAAAAGCTGTCCATGCAACCGGAAAATGGAAAGCTCATTTTCAATTATGATTATAAATTAAACGACTTCTTTCTACACGTACGATTTCAGAGCATAGCCGTTCGTATCTCTCCACATGTGGGAGAGATAGATGCGGCATTCCGATAATGTATGGCGCTCTTCTTTTTCAAACCACACGGCTCCAATCATCGCCATTCACATGGTTATAAAAAGCATAAGATTGTTTACATAGACGGAAACAAAAGAATGTTTACGCGTTAATTTGAACAGCAAGAGAAGGCACTGAGCTTTTATCAAGCATTAGTCTTTAGCATATATTTATATATAAAAAATCGTATAAAGCAAATCAAGAATAACAAACAAGAACAAGTCAATACCGGCTATGAAATTGTTAGCAATATATATTCCTTAAATTTGATAACTAATATTGGGTTCATGAAGATGGGTTTCAAATTAGTTATTATTGTAAATATATGCTTAAAAAAATTATAAAATATATTAAAACTAATTTTTATATGGTTTATAATAAAATAAGATAAAATCATTTTGTTTTTCTTCCAATTAATTGAGCATAAATTGCATATATTTCGAAGGTTTAGTCTCAATTTTAGTAGTTAAAAAATATTTTAATTGAATTTATTTTATAAATTTTGTCAAGTAATCTCCAGATAATTAAGGAAATGGATTTTATGTTAAAAAAACAAATTTGATTTTGAAAGATATAGAAGTATTATTATTTTCATAAAATAAAATAAGATATATTGCATCACATTTTCTAAAAGCATAAAAAATAGTGTAGGATGAATGGGTGGATACATAAATAGTGAGATGGTGTATAGGAATAATATTATCGATAAGAATTTAATATACTCATATACTCTTAAAGAGTTATCAAATTTGACTTTGAAATCAACCAAAAACCTATTTAACAATTGGGAGAAGGCAAAAAGATTGGGGAAAAAGGAATATTCACTCTCAAAATTAACAATAGAGCTACATCCGGAGTCTCAAGTGAGCAATAATTAAGTAGAAAAATATAGAAACAACAAGTACATTCACCCAATCAAAATAAAATGGAACTCAATGTTTCAGTGATAACCACACCATAGGAAGAGAAGGCATGGGTAGGGAAAGTAAGAAAGAAATGTCCCACATTGATGCAACAAGTAATGTCCAGATAATTATGGAAATGGATTTCAGGTTAAAAAGGAATAAATTTGATTTGGAAAGATATAGAAGTACTATTACTTTCATAAATAAAATAAGACATATTATATCACATTTTCTAAAAGCATAAAAATTAGTGTAGGCCGAATGGGTGGATATATAAATAGTAAGATGGTGCATAGGAACAATATTATGGAGAAGAATTTAATATACTCTTATCATCTTAAAGAGTTATCTAATATGACTTTGAAAGCAACCAAAAAACTTACTCAACAATTTGAAAAAAATCTCCCACATTGAAATCATGGGTAGGGAAAGTAAGAAAGAAATCTCCCACATTGATGCAACAAATGATAACCAAAAGTTAACATTGTTCAAATATGAAATAAAATGCATTTGTATGGGAAAATGCCTAATATTCCCTCATCTTCCAATAAAGGGAATAAAAGTAAAAATAAATAAAAGGTTATGGTAAAAGGTAAGATGAGAAAGATCGATTAATTTTGTTCTAGTATATGATGTTTGTTGAGAAAGATCAATTTATTTTGTTCTAATACAACATATCCTTGCATCAAGATTTTAGATTTTAGAATGGTTAACATTAAAATTGAATAAAAGCTTGTTGTTTTAGAATCACTCAATTTGATGTGTGAAATGAAAACACATTAACAATAACCCATACAATTGAATAAAACCTTGTTGTTTTAGAATCACGTTAACATTAAAACTAGAATCACTCAATTTGATGTGTGAAATGCAGAGACCTATAAAACCAAATAAAGAGATTGTCTAAAATATTACAACAAAGATATTGATTGAAACTAGGAAATAATAAGTTGCCAGATTTTGATAAACAAATGGACAAATTTAAAGATATTGATTGAAGCTTTGCACTTGTTTCATTCATTTTGAAAACGAAGGGAATAATAAGTTGCCAAAGTTTGATAAACAAATGGACAAAGTTACAAAGGAAGGAGGAGATATCTAACAGATACATGGACAAGACCATTAGTCTCAAGGATAGAGATACTATTGCTATTATCATTTGGGGTCATTTAATTATCATTAAGTTATTATTGGAGAGATGCAATGTTAGAACTTAGAACATAGTTGAAATAAAAGCACTCTCATTCACTAATTCAGTGACTTGTTTGGCCCTAACTTTAGCATTAGATTATTTTTATTGTTGTTGTCATTGTTGTTATCATCGTCATAGACATCAATATCTCTAACGATGTGGCATTATTATGAAAATCAAATATTAGAAAAATAAAATGTTAAAAACAATCTTAAACACCATCATACATCACCATTCTGGAGACTTCAATGTTTCTATGAATGCTAGTTAAATATTTGACTATTGCATATGTTCTATGTTGCAAACAACCATATCAAAAGTTAGTTGTTTTTGTGAATGATATTCAAATATTTAAATACTAAATAAGAAATAAGAAAATAAATAAAAATAAATCCATTACAAACTTCTCTAGTATGTACTCAGAAAACTAATTGATTTAGCAATGTTATATATACCTATAAATTGTGATTGTTCGTTCTATAATGGCACTAAATGATGACACACCAACATAATCACTAGGGGTGTGTATGTCTTCACTGACCATCACAACTATGGGACATATTTGTTAACAAATAATCTTTACTTCACCTGATTCAGGCCACCATGGTTGCATGATCTTTTCCATTTTTCATACGATGGTTCATTAAATGACAGGAAGTGAGATGTTGAAAGTGAACACAGCACCAATCAATGCAATCTTTCTTAATGGATATAAAAAAAACTAATTATAATCTAACACATTAATTTATTAAAACCAAATGGTAAGGTTTTAATAATATATTTATATTCCAATTCAAAAATTGCAATTCGAGAAGCCATAAAAGTGATCTAACATGTTGATTAATAAAAAGAAAATTATTATCACAACTACACGAAAGGTCTATGAGCAAATAATTTTGACTTCACTTCATTCACCCCACCATGGGCACATGGTCCTTTCCATTTTTGATACAATGGTTCATTGCATGATGGGAAGTGGTTTATTAGATGATGGAAAGTGGAATATTGAATGTGAACACACCATTAATGAATGCAATTTTTCATAATAGATATCAAAAGAATTATTATAATCTAGCATATTAATTAATGAATTATAAGGTTATTTAAAAATTTATAGTTAATTATTATATTTCAATTTAAACATAAAAGATATTTTTAATGAGAAATATTCTTAATTATATGCCATAAAAGGGATTTCTATTGAGAAATATTCTTAATAGGTTAATATTTGTTGTATATATGGCATAAAAGAGAGATTTATTTTGTTGACAAAAGTTCTTAATAGATTAATATTTGTTATATATATAAATTTTATATATAAAAAAGAAAATTTTGTATTATAATTTAAAGT